>BOSO01003206.1:4823-81384 GCA_018403395.1 Gorsachius goisagi | reverse complement strand
GATTTCACCTCGGCGAATTGACTTGATTCACCTTCTCCTTCAGCAGTCTCTGCAACTTGTCTTATAGGACTCCATACAGCAGCCTTCTGCCTCTGATGCTTTCCCACAAGACGACAGGACCTATCAGTGAACAGGGCATATTCCTTTTCATTTTCTGGCAATTCTGGGGCCTCTTCAGCATGGGCCACCTCCTCCTCTGGTGATATTCTGAAACCTCTGCCTTCTGGCCAGTCCATGATCACTTCCGAGATTCCTGGGCAACTGGCGTTTCCTATTCAGGCCCGTTGTGTAATAAGCACAACCCACTTACTCCACGTAGCATCAGTTGCATGATGTGTACAGATGACCCTCTCTTTGAGCATCCAGCCCAGCACTGACAGTCAGGGCACCAACAGGAGCTGTGCTTCAGTACCAATCACTTCCAAAGCAGCTCGAGCCCCTTCATATTCTGCCAATATCTCTTTTTCAGTTGGAGTATAGCGGGCCTTGGATCCTTGGTATCCCTGATTCTAAAACCCTAGGGGTCGGCCTCGAGTCTTCCCTGGTGCTTTCTGCCAGAGTCTCCAGGTAGGGCCATTCTCCCCGGCTGTGGCGTTGAGTACATTTTTCACATTTTGCCCTGCCCAGACCGGCCCGAGGGCTACTGCATGCACTATCTCCTGTTTACTTTGTTCAAAGGCTTGTTGTTGTTGCTCAGGGCCCCATTTGAAATCATTCTTCTTCTGGCTCACTTGGTAGAGAGGGCTAACTATCAAGCTGTCATTTGGAACATGCATTCTCCAAAAAACCACAACACCCAAGAAAGCTTGTGTTTCCTTTTTTCTAGTTGGTGGAGACATAGTTGTTATTTTGTTGATCACATACTTTGGAATTTAACAACATCCATCTTACCATTTTACTCCTAAAAACTGGATCTCCCATGCAGGTCCCTTGACCTTACTTTGTTTTATGGCAAAACTGGCCTTCAGAAGAATTTGGACTATTTTATTCCCTTTCTCAAAAACTACTCCTGCTGTATTGCCCCACATGATGATGTCATCAATGTATTGCTCCGGAGCCTTACCCTGTTCCAGTGCTGTCTGGATCAGTCCATGGAAAATGGTAGGGCTGTGTTTCCACCTATGGGGCAGTCAATTCCAGGTGTACTGGATGCTCCTCAAGCGAAAGCAAACTGTGCCCTGCACTCTACTGCCAAAGGGATTGAGAAAAATGCATTAGTGATATCAGTTGTGGCATACCACTTGGCTGCCTTTGACTCCAGTTCATATTGAAGTTCTAGCATGTCTGGCACAGCAGCACTCAGCGGTGGTGTGACTTCATTCAGGCCATGACAGTCTACTGTTAGTCTCCACTCTACATTAGACTGTTCCACTAGCCATATGGGGCTGTTAAAGGGTGATCAAGTCTTGCTGATCATTCTTTGGCTCTTCAGTTAGTAAATCAGCTTATGGATGCGAATCAGGGAGTCTCTGTTGGTGTGATATTGCCACCAGTGCACTGTTGTGATGGCAATTGGCACCTGTTGTTCTTTGACCCTCAGCAGCCCCACAATGGAAGGGTTCTTCAAGAGACTGGGCAAGGTAGACAGCTGCTTAATTTCCTCTGTCTCCAAGGCAGCTAATCCAAAAGCCCACAAGTACCCTTTTGGGTCTTTGAAATGCCCACTCCTGAGATAGTCTGTGCCAAGGATGCATGGACCGCCTGGGCCAGTCACAATGGGGTGTTTTTGCCACTCATTCCCAGTTAGTCTCACTTTGGCCTCCAATACGTTTGGCTGTTGGGATCCCATTGTTGCTCCAGAAATATGGATGGGTTCTGCCCCTGTATAGCTTGATGGCATTACAGTACATTGTGCACTGGTGTCCACTAGAGCTCTATATTCCTGTGGGTCTGATGTGCCAGGCCATTGAATACACACAGTCCAGTAAACCTGGTTGTCCTTTTCCTCCACCTGGTTGGAGGCAGGGCCTCTTTAGTTCTGATCTGCTATCTCAACCCTCCAGGCCTATCTCAAAGGACCTATCTCAACCCTTCAGGTACTGTGTTGAGTGCCAAAAAGGACTGTTGTGGCTTATCCCTGCAGGCAGCTGAACACCACACAGATGCTCGCTTACTCCCCCCACGTTCAGTGGGATGGGGGCAAGAATCACGGGGGGGAAAAAAAAAAAAAGTAAAACCTGTGGGTTGAGATAAAGACAGTTTAATAAAACAGCAGAGGGAAAGAATAACAAGAATAATAATGGTAATAGAACATACAGAATATACAAAACAAGTGATGCACAGTGCAATTGCTCACCACCCGCTTATTGATGCCCAGCCCGTCCCAAGCAGCGATCACCCTCCCCCTGGCCAACTCCCCCTGAGCATGACGTCCTATGGTCCAGCATAGCCCTTTGGCTGGTTTGGGTCAGCTGTCCTGGCTGTGCCCCCTCCCAGCTTCTGGTGCCCCTGGCAGAGCAGGGGAAGCTGAAAAGTCCTTGACTGGTGTAAGTATTGCTCAGCAACAACTAAAACATCAGTGTGTTACCAACATTGTTCTAGTACAAAATCCAAACCACAGCAGTATGCAACAGTAATGAATCAAGTGTATGCTTAAGAACCTTTAACATCAGCTTTTGATGTTCCTAAAAATGCTTTGAAATGGCTTAACAATAATGATTTTTTTTTAACGTGAAACAAACTAGTCATCATTGTTTGCACCATATAAATGCATAAGCTTTATTTCCCACAAAAACTTGAAAATGAGAACTTCTCTGAACCATATGGCAATGTGTGTTTTTTATTTTGGGTTTGTTTTCTGTCTTAATTGAATGCTGGAATTCTTGTCCAAAGCTCAAATGTCAATAAAAAGTTTTAAGTGTTGTAAAATCTATTATTCAACCAATAGATGTGGTTGGTTGTGCTATCCAGCTGGCCTTTTCTTTCTTTGTGTTGTTTTGTGATATTCCGTGTTCAGTGGAATATGGTACTCTCTTGTGTTATGGTAAAACAATACTAAACGTACAAGAATAGCGGTGTGACAATGAGGCCTTTGTCACTGTGTTGTCGATGTGTTTGTGTGTATGTGAGATGGCAAGCCAAGGGCTGGGGATGTTTCTGTGTCACAGAGAAGACTTTCAGCTGCGATGCCAAGAGTGCTATTAAAGCTGGTACTGCCAGTAATTAGATGCACTCATCACAATTACATTGCAGTTTGGATGTGAAAGTAATATTAGTATAGACAGCGATGATCTAGCTATACATGTGTAAAATTGGCTAACTCATTTAACTAGATTTGACTCAATTTAACCATTGACTTGTTGGTACAAATGATATCTTAAGCATTCACTATCAATTAAGGAGAAATAAGCAGAGCTTATGATGCTAAAACATTACTTTTACAGTTTAAGTCTCTATAATAAGAGATTAGTGTAGTAGCTCCCAGTTTGTGGGGAAAAAACGTTAGAAGTAAAGCATCTATAGCCCAGTTTTAAAGACTAGTAAGAACATGTGAGTGTGGCTGATAAACATAGGCATAGACCAGAAAAACTTATTTGTAGGCAACATTTTTCTTTTTAAATTTTTTTTTAACCCAATTTGAATCTGTTACATTTTAATCCTCCATCAGATTCAATGTGTCGCTTAAGTAACTACCGGCTATAACCATGCCCCTTCAGCTGCTTTGTTTGCTGAATAAACTATTCCTATATTTAATGAACATTTATAAGTATTTATTAGTGAAACTGTACTCTTCTGTTAAGTTTCTTTTTGTGTCCTTTTACATTGCAGAAACCACACTGATATTCTCTCTTTGTGACATATAATTGCCTACATATTAATCTTTCTCTTTAGGTAGGACCTCAATTTATTATTTTATCTGCCCAGCTTAAATGTCTTTCTGTTTTCTAATTTTTGCTCAGTAAGATTTTTTTTTTCTGATATTATAATTTTTTAAGTGGTCCTGCTTCAACAACAATCCATAGCTCAGGAAAAAAAAGTTAAAAAGGAAATAAAATCTTAAATGGTCAAAACCTTGAAACCAATATATCTACCTATGTAGAATTGTTTTGAGGGGAGGAGATTGTGGGAGAAGGCTACAGATTGTGAGTGGTTGGGGGTGAGCAGGGGGAAGCACAGCTGGGTGAGGGGCTTTTCTGCTGGGCCTCATGTCCCATAGCTGCTGCTTCCAATACCATAAAGAATATTGTGAATCATATCAGTGTCATCAAGTTAAAACCTCAGTTAAACTGTACTGTATTTCCTGTTTACAGTGTCTAAGTTCTCATTGTGTTGCAGGGGCAGGGGACTGATAGCAGTAAACCAACATTTACTTTTTCCTTCTCCAGACCCGAGGTAATGTATAAGACCAAATGAAAGAAGCAGTACTCATTTTCAGGTATCCAAAACGCACAGCTTGCATATTTATTCAAAATTGCCTGAAGGCTGAAAAACACTACCCTAATTGTAGTTCTTCTAGTAGAGATCATTTGTGAGCACAAATAATACCTTAGGAAGCAAATAAAAGAAAAAATAAAGATAGGCCTTTGGAGATATAAGAGTCATGATGGAAAGAGAAAACACGATACTCTGAAGCAGTAAATTTTAATTTGGTGAATAGCAAAGTGTTGAAAAGTCTGTTTGGGCATTCTGTAGCAGCCATGGTTTTTTGTGGTCAAAAGTCTTCAACAAAAAAAGGGAAATGAAGGAGCAATCTCACTCAGCCTATATAGCATTCAAGGTACATCAAGTGCATGTTTCAGAAGAATAACAGAAAGAAAAGATAGACAGAAAACTGACAGCATAAGCCCTTTTGGTACAAATACATAGAATCTCAATTTACTCATTTACAGATGCAGGGTTAGAAAATCGAAAAAAGATAGTTTTCCATTAAAAAAAAAAAATCCCTCCAAATTATATCTTTTGAATTAGTATGCCCTTATTTCACAAGAAGGGCAAGGCAAGCCTCAGAATGGGTAAAATCCTGCTCTCTTGAATATGTGGGATTTTTTTCCTCTGAATTTCAAAGAATTATGATTTCATAAAGTCTCCCAGATAGACTGCACAATAATCTTGCCCAGATGAGAGGATTTTAGATAAAAATCCTCACTGATGCTACCAGAGCTTTTCCTGTACAGATGGGAACCACTGAATCATCTGGACATTATACTCTCTTGCATGGGATTTAGTAAGATTGAATAGAGTTAAAAAATATGGGATAAAAATAAGAGATGTAACTATTTTGCTGAAAAGAGCTTAAAGTGAGGGAAGGTTGACAAGAGGCACTCAAAACAACTACTGTTAAGCATTTGCATAAAATAAGAAATAATTGATCCAGATGGCAGATAACAAATTAAACCTAGTAAAAATAAATGGTGTTTGTACAACCCCTGCAATTGTATAATTTAAATGTCCACAGTATGACAATTCTATGTCTAGTAGTTTATCAGTTTAGAACACTATTAAGCATGTACATTAAGGAAAACAGTTAAACAAACAAAACCCACAAGTGTCCAAGTGAAATTCTCGATTCTCCCAGATACAAATTTGGAAAAAATCTTTTTCCACATTCTTCTTAACTTGGTGATTTCCCTAGTACGAGACATCAAATACTCTGAGCAGGATCAGGAAAATGAATGGCATTAGTGAAGGTGGGAGACTGCAAACCTGGTCTTGTATTACACTCTTCATCCTATCTGATGAAAGTTTGCATGTATTAACTCTAAAGTTAAATTCCTTAAGGTCATTTAAACATTAGCAAATTTAGATCAAGTTACATAATATACAGATTGAAAGTGTTCTCATACAAAATTAAACTGTTCTGTTTCTTTCTCAAATTAGTTCCCCAGGTAGCTGCACTAGAAACCGGAGGATACAAAAAGTATCACTCTTAAATCAACTTGACACCAAAGAAAGCTCATCTTTCGTAAAGAATAATTGATAATCAAAGACTTGGGCTGTCTGTAGCTGGAAGCTGGGTTTCCACCATGGAGTTATGATACCACAGGCAAGTTTAGGCTTGGAAAGGAACTGTAATGGATAATAGGATGAGGGGGAATGCTTTGAAGTTGTGCCAGGGCAGGTTTAGTTTGGACATTAGGAAAAACTTCTTCACAGAAAGGTTTGTCAGGCTCTGGAATGGGCTGCCCAGGGAGGTGGTCGAGTCCCCATCCCTGGAGGTATTTAAAAGAAGGATAGATGAGGTGCTTAGGGACATGGTTTAGTTGTGGGATGTTGGGGTTAGGTTAAAGGTTGGACTTGATGATCTTAAAGGTCTTTTCCAACCAAAGCGATTCTATGTTTTCTCACATGAGCGAGGTGGACAAGTTCAGTAAATTGCATTATCGTATTTGGAAGTATTCCATTAGTTAGTCTACTTATTGAACTAGTTGTAGCGAATCCCTTAGTGCTCTGATTCTTTGAGACAGTCTTCTGCTGCCTTTCTAAGGCCTTAGCTTTTTCAGCATTGCTACCACAGGGACTAATACGGGGAAGGAGATTGTTTTCCTTTAATATGGTCTCTGGGTAATACAGTAACAAAGTAACAAACAGAACTTAGATCATCATAACAATAACTCAGTTAGCTTAACTAGAAAACAAAAGATTAGCAAACAAAAGTGCACAACTCTGAATAGTTAAAACTATGATTTAGGGACATCATGTAATTCTTCCAGTTTCTGTGGCAGGATACAGAAAATTATACACCACAGAATGTATTTTTTTTTCTTCTACAATAGGTTTCAATCAATAGTATTCATATTTATACCTTTGGTTCTTCTTTTGATGATTACTAGACATGCTTAACCATCTTTGTGTTAAGCCACTGATGCTTCATAAACATCAGCTGTTGCTGGAGAATATGAACAGGATAGGGTGTAGAATTGTTATCACACACATTTCTGTAAAACAGTGTTCAAGAGTTTCCATGAGTACTTTGGTCTCAATTCACATTCAGACCTCCTTAAAATTTTCTGGATAACTCTGTATAAGCAATGCAGTTGATGAAATAGAGCAGCATGCTAAACCATCACTACCAAAAGTAACAATGCTATCATGGGCGTTTTAGCCAAAATCATGGTCACTGTAGGTTAGTTTGAGTGCTGTCTTGCATTTTTCTTCTACAATTTTTGACACTGACTGTAGAGGAAGTCTTTGTGGTGTTCACAGTTTTTAAACTTCCTTTTTGGTGGTTATACTTAGACTAAAGCTACACAATTTGAAGTATGGAACAAGAACTTAACTTGGGGCTAATTGGTTTCTTGTTTTTTAGTAGTTTTGGTAACATTCACTTGAGCTGAATTCTTGCTGAGGAAGGAAGTATCTATTTGGACATTGTTTCTTCAGTCTGATTTACTGAACATAATGGAAATTCTCTAATGTTTTCAAGAAGTCAGGAATTCTACCTCAAATACTCCACATGCTGACTTTCCACTAAACATGTTCAACATCATTTAGAACAGGTGTTTCAAGGAGCATTCATGAAACTTGTTCCCTAGAAGAAAAAAATGGAGAAAGTCTCAGTGATGCTGATGAAACCTAAAGGGACAACATCTAGTGTGGTTGTGTGAGGGGGATGATGCCAGGATAGCAGCTTTGAAACCCCTGGAGAAATGCAAGCTACTCCTTACTTGACAAAACTCAAAAGACCACTGAAATAAGGCCCTTATAAAAGGGCTCAAGAACTTGGAAATTAAGGAGGTGAAAGCAGTACAGGTATAATTTTGAGGCTTACATTGAATTTGGAAAAAAAAATCACATGGATATGAAGTGGAATAGAGGCTATACAACTAAGATAACTATATCAACAGTTGCTTTTCAGTATTCTGAAAGTGTGTTGCTTTCAATATTGATGAGTTTATTAAAAGTTAATTATTTAATGGTTATTACCAAGAGACAATCAAAGTAAATAGTGTTGTTTTTTTATAGCACTTTTGTTTTAACATAGCTGGGAGATAAATAGATTGAAAAATTCCTTAATTCTTCAGTTAGCCACAGCCCACAAAATCAGAAGAATTAATCATCTTCTCTGAGGAAAGCAGATGTGATTAGATGATTCATTTTAAGTACATGTCAGGTTCTAAAAAGGAAACAACCTCAGTTTTTCATCTTAGTTAGGATGAAGGATGAAATTTGAAATGCCCACATCTCTCGGGAAAGTATTCTCCCTTCTAAAAATTCTGATCTGAATTGCTTATTGGAGTCCTACATAAGATGCTTTTATGTGCACTGTTTACATTGAGTCATGCAAACTTGCAAGGAAAGGAAGAAAGCAATGTAGAGTTAATGTTTAATGTTCTACAGATTGCCTCATGCATTAATTTTTTTTCAATAACACAGATTACACGTCTACATTTACTCTGCAGAGCACTGCATATGACAGATACATCATAGCACACCAAATAGTTTCTGCCCTGTTTCATGTTTGATGAAAAGGCACAAAAGATAATGGAAAACTCAGTTTTGAAACAAAAAGCACAGCTGTTAATGCCAGCATGAAATTTTGAGCTATGTGGAGCAAGACAAAATAGAGTATGATAAGGTGTACCAAAATACAACAAAACATTCGTATTGAGAGTTTTCTAATTATTTTACATTTATCTAATCAAAACAAACGCTGCTGGAATAGCTCAAGTAGAACAGGGATGATTATTCTTCAAGTCTTGATGCTTAAAATTAGTTATCTAAATCTTCTGTTAGACTCTGAGGGAGTCTGGAGGCTAATAATGCTAATATACGAATCGAGATGTGAAGAGTTGGATGCTTGTATATCTAAATAATTATCTCCTCGCTTTAGAGTCCATTGAAGGAAGCAGCACAAGAATAGCCTCAGTCATATGCTGAAATAAAAACTTTTGCCCTACACTTAAAATTGTTAGAATTGTCCTTTGTAGGAGATTTGGAAAGCTGTATCACACTGTGTCAGGAACATAAAATAATGACTACTCATAAAAGGAGAAATGCAGAAACATCTATAGATTGTTCACACTTTAATTCCAAAACAGACAACAGTTCCAAAACCTGCAAGATGGAATCAGTCGGTAAAATCCATTCCCTAATTCCTTCAAAGACGACACATGGAAAGAATCAGTATAAACTGAAGAATGCCTTGTGATAATTTTCCTAATACTGTGCAAAAATTTGTCTATCCAAAACAGGCAGCATGAATTGACCTGTACACAGTCTACTCTCTGTAGACTGGTTATTAGTATGTTAAGAAGAACTGTTGGGTGTATAGATATGTATAATGAATAAGGGCAAGTTGTGTGGTGACCTTATTTTGGATTTAATTACAATCAATTAATTGTTTCAGATGGGTAATGAATGAGGGATTTGAAAGGAAGACTTGAAAGCTAGGATAGAATTTTAAACAGGTTGGCCATACATTCAGGTGAGGTTTACTGAACAGTCATTGCTTATAGGTTTGAAATGGCACTTCTACACCCTGACATGAAGGGTTAATCTTTGATGAAAGTGAACTTGGCAAATACCTCACAGAATTGGATAGAAATAAGATCTATGCATCAAAATATCAAAATCTAAATTATTTTGCTACTATGTCTATATGACAGTGTACTTTTTCATCCTTTTCCAGCAAGGAGTTAATTTTACAACTGTCACACTGTTTCATATGTAGTCACGCGCCATTTCATACGTAGTCAAATAGATCCACTGGACCAGCTGCATACTTAGTTAAATGGATCCGCAGGTAGCAAATCAAATACTGCTTTTAGTGTTTGCAAATAGATAATGTTATACCAGTCTCGTTTTCTTAAACTTTTTGTTTAAGTCTGCTTTTTCTTAAGTTGCTGTTGGAATGCTTTAGTATACTCACAGCACGATGAACTTGGCTTTGCTTTTTCGTATTTTGGTTTAAAGTGAGGCTACTCCACTGACAAAATTGTACCACCAAATGTAGAAAAGAGAGAGAGCATAATCTTAACAAAAGCCCATAACACAGTTTGATACTCTTTTATTTTAAAACTGTATTTCGAAGAATGTTTACACTAACTAAAGCTGCGCTACTGATAGGAAGTACATTATCTTAGTCTGTTTTGCTACTACAACTAGACTGACACCTGTACCTGATCTAGTGTTAGACTAGCTACTGAGATACCTCCATGTTAGACAATGGGGTTAGCAGCCACAGCTGGGATAGATAAGAACTTCACCCATTACTAATTTTGTCTTACATCCACAGAGACATAGACTACAACATGATCCTGTGTGAACAGCAGTTTTAAATAAGAGAAGGTAATTACGCTATGCTTTTATGGATGGTTTAAGCAATTCTCCTAACAGGCCTTTGTATAGCTTGGCACCTAATGCAGGTTTGAGTGTAACATAGAATCATAGAATGTTTTGGGTTGGAAGGGACCCCTAGAGGTCATCTAGCCCAACCCCCCTGCAGTGAACAGGGACACCGCTAACTAGATCAGGTTGCTCAGAGCCCCGTCCAACCTGGCCTTGAACATTTCCAGGGATGAGGCCTCCACCACCTCTCTGGGCAACCCGTTCCAGTGTTTCACCACCCTTATTGTAAAGGATTTCTTCCTTATATCCAATCTAACTCTACCCTGTTTTAGTTTAAAACCATTCCCCCTTGTCCTGTCACAGCTGTCCCTACTGAAAAGATTTTCCCCATCTTTCCTCTAGGCCCCCTTTAGGTACTGAAAGGCCACAATCAGGTCTCCCCGCAGCCTTCTCTTCTCCAGGCTGAACAACCCCAACTCTCTCAGCCTGTCCTCGGACCATTTTAGTAGCCCTCCTCTGGACTCACTCCAACAGTTCCATGTCCTTCTTGTGCTGAGGGCCCCAGAGCTGGATGCAATGTTGCAGGTGAGGTCTCACCAGAGCAGAGGGGCAGAATTTGAAGGGCTTCGGGTAGTTATCTACTGTCCAGTCATATTGTTGCTGATTCCACCATAAGCTCCATTATGTCCATTAAAGCCTGTAAGTAGTGCTTAGTACTGGAATGCATTTGAACAAATATTGTCCTGCTTCATTTTTTTAACCTTTATTTTTGAAGCACTATCTAATAGAGCTGAGCAAATACATCACATGAATAACTCATTAATTTTGCCATTCCTGTATTTAGCAAATCACTGGTTCTCAAACACATTCATTATTCGAACTTATGTGGGAATTTATTAGGTGAATAAATCTTCATCTGTAAACAATTTTTAATAGATGATTATGAAGATTATTAATTTACATTTGGGTTTATTCTGTTCTGTAATAGGAGATGTAGCCATTCTAACACAACTTGCACACTGACATAATTTTCAAATAGGTGCTGAACAGTGTTTCCTTACTCCTGGAATTCAGAGTAATAGTTTTTGTTTACAGTTTCCCATTCTTTGGATGGAACCATTAATGATTCATCCCTCAGACTTTCTCCTCTGCTCCTTTCCTTTTGAACAATACCTTGCTAAGTGCTTTCCAGAAAAAAAGCAGGTGAAACATGAGGTGGCCTTTTCATATCCCTTTTCCCTTTCTGCAACTATATATGAGAATCTTTTTGTCTGTGATCTTGTCTTGCCGTTTAACCTCTTTGGCTGTTCCGCTGGTGTTTCTCTTGGGAAATACCCTTTCCTGAAAATAGAATTCTGAGTCCTATGATTCTGTCCTTCAAGCCTTTGTCTTCTCCCCTCATTTTTAATACGGCTAATTCAATATTGGTTGTAAGTCAGTTTACCTAATCTACACTGCTCTGTCTAAACCACAACTTTAGATTTTTCTCAATCACCTCTCAAAATTGTGGAAGACACCATTAGATTGTGAGTAAAATACTTCCTATAGGAAATGTGTTACCAGGTGCCAAAGACTGAATTTATGTTGTGAACTGGACAGCATGATTGCAGGTGGAATAAGGAGAGGGTTTCTGGGTTTATCCACTTGGTTGCTGCCTTGAAACTTGTCTTCTGCCTGGTTGGCGCTTAGTAAGTTGCTAAGAACAAACACCTCAGACATGATTAGCAATTACATGTGACTGAAGAAAATAGTTTTTGAGAGTAAACATTGTCTCATCCATATCTATTCACTGAATAGGGAGCTGCTGGGGAACACCAGTTGTGATCTGTGTCAACAGAGATTGCGCTAGAACGTATATGCTCACAGAAAAGTGCAAACTGAGTATACATATTGTACCTGCATTTCAAACATTGTAATGTACTTAGGAACTTAATAGTAATTTATTAAAGCTTTCTAATGTAATTTTAGATGAATGTCACTTGATGTCTTAGACATCTATACTTACTAGTAGTACCTAATATACTTTCATGATGTGTTATGAACTGTGTAAACATATGAATTTTGAAACTTCAGAATCATGTTGGCTTCCTGACTGAAAACAAGTAAATGATTTAGCAGAGATGCAAATGTAGAAGTGTGGCATGTATTTTGACCCTGTTCCAAAATGTGGACCTATAACTGTACTGTATGTATTTTTGGACCCTTTTAGTGAAAGAATACAGTGCATATATATTCTGTAGCACACATTGAGCAAGAGAACACAGCAGGCATATTTTACAGTGAATACAAATAGTTTTACTGAATCAATACTATTGGATTATACCAGGCAAGTAGTACCATTTATGTTAAAAGAAACGCATGCTGTGATTTTTCTGAACTCTCTTTGAAGTTCAGTTGTGTGTCTTTTTCTATTGTACTAAAATATTAGATCATCACTATAGATGACTTGTAATCACTGCTTTTAAATTTACATGTTGATTGATAAGGCAGGATTATCATGTGATTAAGAATGAATAAGAAATGGGAAACTTCTGTTCCCAGCAGTGCCCCAGATTTCTTATGCGACTGCTTAAATAGCTTAGCCTCTTAATATTCTTTTTGCCATTTGAGCAAAAAGAGGGCATCAGTATTTTCTCTCCTAGTGGAAATATATAGGAGTAATGTCTCCTGTATTTGTGAATGCTAGTAAGGTAATCAGGCATGTGTTAACGATAAACACATCAATTTCATTTATAGTGACTCTCAACTACTGATTGGTAATTGCTTTTTAGAAATAAAAATAGGATATTTTTCTTTTCTGGCTTTTTTCTTCCAAATGTCATTATATTCATATGTGACTGGGTAATCCTTTTTAAACAAATTTCTATAAATTCAGAAAGAATGAAGAACAAGACCCTACTCGGCCTGTTTCTGACTTCAGCAACAACTACATGAAGGGTAGGATATACTGCAAAAAAGAGAGATCTTTTAACTGAATATTTAACAAGCTGTAATACACTCTCTTCTTTTCCTTTTTGAGCAAAGCGCTTGGAGAAAATCTGATATTTTTGACAAATCTCAACTTTTCAAATATTACTGTACTGGTTAAAATAGATATTTAAATTTAATTGGATAGTATGTCATATGTAATTAAAAGTCTGTCATTTAAAATTAGTTAAGTTTTGGAGGAGAATTAGCTGGATCCTGTAATGGGTTCATTGAGATGTACAAGAATTGAAGAGTTTGAAGTAAGCCTTTCACATTCCTCATTATTTAAGAAACATGTACCTATTAACACTTCACACCATGTTACTGGCAGGAATGAAGTGGTTTCTTGTGAACGTCAGAGTTTATAGAGCAACCTATGAAAAAGGAAGGAAACTGAAATAAAATGGATGCAGAATGTTAGATTACAGCTTTAATTTTGTTGCAGGAACTACATTATAGGTAAGAAATATGAAACATCCTTTTTTCCATTAGGCTATGCCAACACGAAACTGGCACGCAAGCTCTTTTGCATCATCACATTCCTCTGTACAGGGCCAGTGGCAAAATGGTTCAAAATTAGTTGCAAGGGGAAAAGGAGAGGTTGGGATGCAAGGGATGAAATTTCCATATTCCTTGAACTTCTTGGTTTTTTTTTTTTGTTCTGTTTTTCATTTTATGATTCACTCAGATTATTATAATGTTGTCTGGAAAGATAAAGGAGGATTCTGGCTGAGTGCAACTGTGGACTAACTGATAGAGAAGACAATGACATTGTCTGCCAGCTGAAAAATGCATGGGATCCTTTAAGATAGCTAGCTGTTGCAGTATCAGTATGAACCTTTGATGAAATTTATCTCCTAAAGAAGTGGAAAATTCTGCCGTATCAAAGTCACAAAGACAATAAGCCAGAATATTTGCCCCATTTAATATTCCTTGTGCTCCTCTGGGAGAGGCTGATCGCTTTCAAGGAGAGATAGGGTAAGATGTGCCTGTGAACCTTATTATACTCTCCTCTTGTTCTCTAGAACTGGAGGAAATGTCTCTTATCCAGTGCAGATACTGGAGCTCACAGACCTGCTTGCTTCAAAGTCAGTAAGTTCATTCTTTGAAGAACAGGTTCCTTTATATTCGTAGTACAACTTGGGATGGAATCAGATATATGATGAGGTATGTGGCTAAGAGTGAAATAGGCTACACATCAATGTATGTTAATTTAGACTTGTGTTCCAGACATGCAATCACTATTTACATTGGTTTATTCCCTAGCAAAACCCTCTTGAAAACAAGTGATCATGCTTCGTCTCCATAACGCAGAATTAGGACAAATACAGAAACTCTCAAATTGTAGGAGAAATGATTCTCTGGTGCTGTACTGATCAGACAATTAATGGAAGCTCACAGACTGCACGGAGCATTTGGGCACACCTGCTGTTCAAACACTGCCTTGGAAGCCTGCATGGCTTTTTAAAATTTCTGTGAAAATTCATTCCAATAATAATGCCTAACATAAACAAAAGGAAGATGTTTTAGGTTGCAGTTTGCTGTAACTGTACAAAAGAATGGTTTTGTATCTCGTTGAGCCAACTGATCCGTTGCTGCTCAAGGTGATTTTTATTGGTGGGAGAAAGGTTACCTAAACTGTGGCGATAGTAGATATTAATAATTTGCCAGTGTGCCTCAGCCTCAGGTTAGGTGTGGTCATGGGTTTGTTGCTGCTGTTGGTACTTTTTAAATAAGCTTGCAGGTGACTGTAACAGGGCACTTTCTCTTGGAAACCACAAAAATATGTTAGGGAAGATAGCAGCTCTGACAGAACTTCTGCTTAAAAATAAATCCAGCCTAGCGAGGGTGGTATAGGGTGTTTGCTGCTTTGTCGATACAATTGCATAAGCTTTCCTTTCTGTAAAGTAAGTTAAACAATTATTTTCTATTCTATCACAAACTAGTGTAAAGAAGTCAGGATTACTACCATAGAGCTTCATAGGTAAAAACTAAATGTGTCTAAATAGGTTGGAAAACCAACTTAAAGACTAAACAAGCCTAATACAAAACCTTTGCTCTTTTGTTAACACCCTAATCCTTAAGAATTAAATTTCTCAGTATGGTTTTAGTAAACTTTTCATGCAAAATAGATTTTCAGCTTCCTAGTAGAACACAGCATGATATGTTCAGCTTATTACATATTTAAATATGCAAGATTGATTGAGCTGCCAAATTATGAAATGTAGAGTATTAGCTCTTTCACTTCCATCAGTGAATATTTTCAGCTCTGAAGTTTTCAGGATCACTGCTAAAACACTTTTCTTATATGTTTTGTTTTTTTGTTTTGTTTTTGTTGTTGTTGTTTTTTGTGTGGTGTTTTTTTTTTTTTTTTTTACTTTAAAAGCTCTAGTCAATTGAACAAGGACTGCCTGGAAGAGAGAAAAGTTAGAATTAATGTTCCTGTTTAAATCTGTTAACAAAACCTCCCTTGTTCATTCTTACCCTTTCTACAGGCTCCTTTCTTTAGAGTGCAATACTAAGATTCTCCAATAGATGCCCTAAGAGATCTCTCATAAACATCACAGCTAAGTACCAAAACTCAGTATCTTCGGCTTTCTCTTTGTGTGTGGGGTGTTTTGTTAATAGAATCTGTTATCTACTATCGAGTGGTATTATGGTTTCAGATTTCAGTGATAAAGAATAATGAAATTATTTGATCCCAAATGAAGTCAAAAAAGGGTGGATGATAAGAAATTAAATTTTTATCCTCATTTCTCAATTATTTTTCAATAGTAATTTTTAATGTGCATCTTAATTCTGTAGCGTATTACCTCTTTACTGTTTAATCAGTTGTTACTTCATACTCATGAAAATGGGAGCAACGTCATCTTGTCAGAATCATTACCGTTGCAATGTTGCTACACACTGAAATGAACCTATAGCATTTATTTGATAAGAAATAGCGGAGGAATCTACAGATCTAACCTCAGAGTCTAAGGGTTGGGGTTTTTTTTTCCTGAGATTACATCTGTTGTTTTGTGGTATACATTTGAATGATTTTGATGCATCTCAAAGATAGGGTTCTTGTGTGTGAACACTATTGCATATTCCTTTTATGTAAGGAATTGAGTCCCTTTGTAAGAACTGGCTCTGAGGAGATATGGGGTAAACCTTAATGGGCCTTTATGATCCTTCTGTCATTTGGGAGATCTCCTGTGCCAGATGGTTGGCACAACCTTTCTCCAAGCCACAAGCAAGCTAATTTTCTTGTATACCATTTGCCAGTGGCTGCCATTCTGGTACTTATGATGCCCTGCTGTTATAAAAGCACCGGTCCAGGTCTCAGTACACTTTATTGTGCTTTTTGATCAGCACAGAGTTTATAGTGGATGCATTATCATCTTTCATTAAAACATTAAACAGACATTGAGTGAATTAGACCAGTGGAAGATGAGAGAAAGATGTATGTGTCCAAACTTCACGCTGTGTGTGAGCACGAGAGAGATATTTTTGGAGGATTATTCATGACATCTCATGTCAGAGCAGGCTGAGAGTTCTTTTGCTGTCATTGACTTCAAGCTAATCAATGATCTTCACCAGTAACAGCTGCACTGAAGGGGCAGCTGCCTTCTTCCAATTAAAAAAGAAAAAAAAAAGTGGAAATTAAACCCTACAAAAGGCAGTACTGTGAACTGTATATTTTAAAATAAGATTTCTTTATTGCTTGAATCTATCAGGTATGCTTAAAACTATTTCTGGTATTAAACTATAAATAGAAGTGTGTTTAAAGTGTTGCATATTCTTGATTCAAAGAAAAAAAAGAATTTTTTTTTGTCTTGTTTACTATTTTGTAACTGTCAGGTTAGCTGGGACAACAAATTAATTGATACTTGGTATTCTCAGATTTTAATATCCTGAATTCTTTGGTAACTTGATAATGTTATTCAGGGGAACACTTTTCTCATTTTGAATGTTTAAAGATATACTACAGAAAAATAAAGCGGTGGTGTTACACTTACAGGTGGTACCAAGTCATACAGAAGGCACTGGAATAATCTGAAGAGTGGGTAACAGTGCAAGTCTCTGAAATTTCCTATTTTTTCTTTACTGATTGCTAATACAAACCCCAAAGCGCATGCACACACACACAAATGTTTTAAAATAGTTTTAGAAGTGCTAACAGTAGAAAAGCCGAAAGAAGAAAAATAGCCATTTCTGAAATACTATGCTTACTCTCTAATTCTGCATTCGTTTTGCCAGTAAATAATTCTGGAGAAAGGGTCACTTGTGGTAGAAAAGGAGATCCAAATTTGTCAAAGAAAGTGGCTATTGTTCTAAATTCAGTGAGTAAGAGAGAGGCTGTAAAGTATGAGAGCAAATGTTTTGGATAAGTACTGAATGGGTTGCTAAACAACTTTATTTGCATTGATTTCTTAATATATTAAGACTTTGATCTTCTCTTTGTCTTACATAAAGTTTTCTGCTGGATTGGATCCTGTATTAAACATCACCTCATAAATACAAAACAGAGAATCTTCATTATTAATACCTATAGCCTTAACAAGCATAACACAGCTTTGAAGTTCCTCTGTTTCTCGCCTTTACAAGAAAACATTAATACTTACTGCACAGTTCTTCCTCTGCCTGATATGAGAAAGGCAAATGCTTCAAATACAGTAATTCAGGTAGAAAATTAAAACCAAGCATAACTGACTGCCAAGCACCTGGGTCTCTTAACGCTGAAAGTTTTGTGGCATACACCATGGGATCTGGTAAGAGACTATCATAAACTATCCAGATTAAGGTTATGGAAACCAGAAACATACTACCAAGCATCAGCAGTCTGTCTGGACTAACGCTTAATTGTTCAACACAATAAATTCTGCAGTGAAGTAGCCGTACATTGGGCTGCATTGCATCAAGTAAAGTAATAACCAGGTGTAATACTCTGTGGTTGAAGAGGTTCAAAACATTTCAACTGCAAAGCGTGATGATGTAATGTATGGTTCACAAACATATGACAAAATAACTCTCTAACCTTTATAAATTTAAAACTTTAAATTATGATCATATTTTTAGTTCATTCACAGGTTGTGGAAAACCAGAAAAAACAATACACAAAATAGAGCTCATAAGCAATATCCATGAGCAGAAGATGGAAAGCTGTCAGGGATAAGAATAGCCAGAATTTATTTTCTAACTGCTATATGTGATGGCTGATACAGAGCTAAATTAGAGGAAAACATAGGAAATGTATGTACTACAAATACGTCAAAGTAATTTTTATTAAATGAGCTTTGTAAACTGGATTTCCCAGTGACTGAAGAAAGATGAGCATGACCAGATACAAGTATTCAAAAATGCATGAATACCAAGATACCCTAATGTATTGCACTGTTATATCATTGCTTTCACTCCAATTTAAGAGAGCAAGTGTCCCTCACAAGATTTGGAGATTTCCAGAATTTTTTCAAGAGCCTCCCATGTGCTATTTTGGGGGTTCTTTGTCTACCAATCTGCAAAGCCAAGCAGTAAGCTACAGTGTGTCAGGCCTTGCATAATTTGATAGTCATCCTGACAGCTTCATTAACTGGGTTATATAAAACTTTTATGTAATTCTTGATTGTTTGTTTCATGTGCTTTCATAATGGCAGAGGAGAAAGGATGAGCAAGGTCCCCATTTGCCCTCACAAGATTTCAGTTTCCCCTTAGTTTGGAATAAGTCATTTTTATGATTGCTTCTGTCCCAGGAGAGTTTCTAGTGCTGCTGTGCTAGTAGGAAGCAAAGTTGACTCAATATCAGTTTTGCATGCCAAAAATTGTCATTAGGTAGTGTAATTTTATTCTGTCTGTAATTTGCAAAAAAAACCCTGAGGTGGCTTAAGAGGAAAAAAAGAGGGGAGAAATAGAATCATAGCAGTTCAGAAATGTCATCTGGACGCCAGCCAAGCTGGCTTTATGGTAACTGGCAATTATAAAGGGTAGGATCGATGGAAGTCTGGTTGATTTGGCTTTATATTCTATACTTTGTGTGTAAAAGTTAATCCTATTTCTTCTTGCAGTGCCATGACCTAATTAGCAGTCCAGTAAGAACTCCCTTACAGAACAGTAGTAAGCTAATGCAATCTAACCTATCCCATTTTATTATGTCCTAACTAGTTCAGGTTTTTAAGTACTGGATTTACCTAGTTTTGTTTGCCACTGCAAGTTTATTCCACATGTAGACACAAGTATAATTAACCTGGCACACTAGTGTATGCCAGAACTGCTGACCTCTGTCTAGTCATGGATGATTTAAAGTCAGTTTAATATTTTTAACCTGTAACACGTTTTCCCAAAAGGCCCGAAGTAGGTAACCTATAATGCCATGAAGAGTAGATACTTAATTTTCATAATGACTTTGCATTGAAGATTAAGTAGTTACTCTTTAAAAGCGATGGAATGGATGGTAAATTAATTTAAAAGTGATAGATCAGATCACTAAATCTGTAATCTCACATTAAAGCATATTCTCCTTTGCTTGACTTTTAGGCCATTAGCTGCTGGCTTTTTTTTGTTTTGTTTGCTTCTGTTCATCCAAAGGCACCTGTTATCCTTCTTACAAACAGAGGATGTAATTAATAATCTTAGCTCAGGGTGATTTCCCCCCCCCCCTTATGTTTCATAACCAAAGATGATTCACAGTCCCATCTCAGTGTTTTTAGCACGGGTTACCAGTGAGGAGCTCTGCCTCGGCACTTGGGCACTAAAACTTGATAGGGATGGTAGGGATTACGCAGGCTGCGCAAGGCCTCCGGCATACGTGAGCTCTCAGACAGCCGGTTGATATATTAAAGCTTGTAAACATTGCATAACATCCACCCTCCTTTAGAAATGGAAGCAGAACAAACCTCTGTGCTCTGGGTGGGAGCTACTCGCTCTTTCGCAGCAGTTGCTCTTCTTTCTGCTGGCGCCCTTGCTGCAACCTGCCTGCGGGGCTGGGGGCGCTCGGGGAGGGGAGGGGGGGGGTGCGTTGGGCTTTGGGTGCCGATGTTTTGGGGGGACTAGGCGAGGAGGGGGGGCGGCCGGGGGACCGGAGGGGAGACGGGAGGGGGGACACGGTGCCCCCCATCAGGGTACCAGCCCTCCGCCTGGGCGGGGGGAGCCCTTCGCCGAGAAGGGGTGGTGAAAGACGAGAGGTTGGTTTCCCCCGCCTTATTAAAAATATAATAATAATTTAAAAGAAAAAAAAACAAAACAAAAACCAAAACCAAACAAAGCGGGGAGGGGGGGAGTTGAGAGCAAGTTTCGGTGCGCGCACGGCGGGGCGGGGGGCGGGCCGGGGGCGGGGCGGGCCGGGCCGAGCGGCGGCGCGGGCGGGCGGGCGGGCGGAGGTGGCGGCGGCGGCGGCGAGCGGGGCCGGTGCTGTCCGCGGCGCTGCGGGTGCTGAAGGGCGGGCGCCCCCGCCGCCTCCCCGCCGCGCCTGCGGGCCGGGCGACTCGCTGCCGGCGGCCGGGCTCGGCGGGAGGCGCGGGGCTGGGGGTGGCTGCGAGTTTGCTCGGGACCGGCTGCCCCCCGCGGCGGGGCCGCCTGGGGCTTTGTTAAAGCAAGAGGTGCTCCGCTGCCTCCTATTCTCGCCCGGGCGCCCGGCGCTTGTTTTGGGTTTCTTTTTGTTTTCTTGTGGACTTTAGCGACTCTTAGATAAGGTAAGCAGAAATATTGTTTGTTTTGTTTTGTTGGTTTTTTTTCCGGTTGATATCTGCGTATAAGTGGTAGTGGGGTGACGAATGGGATGGAGGAGCTGGCGGAGCAAAGTTCCATCAGTGTAGGGGCAAGGCTTGGGGAAAAAACTGCAGTTTTCAGTGAAAAGGGCTCTGTAAACAAAAGATTAATCTAAAATGCGAAGTTAGAGGCTTATTTTTCTTAAAAACTTACCGTCAAGATAACGTTTAAATGTTTGAAAATATTTGTTACAGAAATCTCGAGTGTTAGAAAAAGATAGCAAAAGACCTTACAGAAACTGCTTGGTGTAAACACCAGTTTTGGGGGACAAGAAAAGCCCTAACTGATTCTGTCTGGGGGAAGAAGGGATATGTAAGGTCATTCAGGGAAGTAGAGAACAAAGTGGGAATTAAAAGAGGATTTAAACGCACAGCCTCATGTTGCTCTGTGTGCTTGTGGAGCCTGTACGCCCGTGTAACAGAAGGACGGTGATACCTTGTTACTGGATGAACAATTTAACGCTGTAACGCTGCGAACTTGTGAAACAGCACCCTTCTGAAAGGGATCATCCCCACCTCTGTCTCCAAGGTCAACGTGGTGTGCGTGTACCTGTGGAAGTTGTGGATTGTTTCCTTTGATTTTGAGTGATGAACGTCAGGCCTTCCTCCAGGCTACAACAAGGTGTAAATGCAAATCTCTGATTTAATAATGCCGTATTATGTTGCATTATAGGACTGCTGGTTTGGGCAATTGAACAGAACTGGGAAGTGTGGGCAGATGAAATGCCTTGCTGTTTCAGCAGTGTTTAGCCTTTCGCAAGCTTGGTAGAGCGCTCTGCTTCACAGAGGGGTTTTCTACCACTTCAGCGAGTTGTCAGAGTTCTGCACACGCAGAGCAGAGTGCCACGCAGGGATTTCTGCACGCGCAGGGTGCCACGCAAGGATTTCTACGTCTACAGGGCAGAGCGCCATGCAGGGATTTCTGTCTGAGATTAAGGCTGATTCCAGAAGGAATGGACTGCTGCTGCTTGTAGCCAGTGCTACTGAGATGGCTGAACAGAACGAGCAGGCGAATGAGGTCCCCACCCTGTATTTTTTAGCATTATGTAGCACTTCATACATACTACATACTACATACTTGTGGCTGTGATGAATTTTCTTTGGTATTGGGACCTAAGCCACAATTGTTTCTTTACGTAGCTGTCCTGCAGCAGTGCTTGCAGTTGCAGTAACTGTGAGCATGAGGTAACTTTTGCATCTGATGAAGCTGATAAAAGGATACTGTTTCACATTATTATACCTTTTGTTTTTTACTCCTGCATCATTTATTTATTGTTAAGGTGGATTGTCTTTACTGAATATTTTTATCAGCTGGAATATAAAGATAACCATCAGGCAGCAGCACAGAACTGCTGAGGAGTAAAGTTGAAAGCAAGCAAACTGAGGAGAGAGTAGTTTAGGCTTTCGTTAAATTTAGGTAGAATTAGGCAATACATACGTTTTACCATTCCTCCCCCTCTCAAATCATAAAGCAGCTATTGTCTTCCTCTCTCAAATGGTAAGGAAAGAAAGTTTATGGCATGGAACTTGCACTGGTTGTAAACCTTCATTATTAGTCTACTCATCAGCTAGGATAGCTTTTATTATGTCATTGACATGAATATTAATTTGCTTTGCAAGGTTTCAATCTCATTTTAAATAATGATGCTTTTTAAAGTATGATGATTCAGGATGCTTGCTTTTTAAAGCAGACATGACAAAAATATTTTGGAAAAGTTAATTTTGAAGCATGTGGTGCAAACAGTCTATTAACCGAGGAAGAAAAAAAAACCCAGCAAAACAATCCCAACCCACTAAATACACAGCCCAACTTTTGATGTTTATCTGTAAATATACACGGCTTGAATCTGTAAATCCTTGTTCACTTGAGTAGTCTTTATTCATACACATAGTCCTGTTAACTGCAAAGGGACCATCATTACATGAGTAAAAGTAATTGATCTTGCTGAGATCAGTCATTTTACCAGCATCAATCAGATGATAAACTTTGATGCTAAGACATTAATTCTGGACTTTTAAATTTATATCTTATATCTGATTGTATTTTCTGTGTAATATTTTGCCTTCATTTGTATTGGGCTGCTTTATTTTATAAATCATGTTTAAAAAATGGAGATTTGAAATGATATGTAGACTCTCAAGGAAGTAAAATGGCACTGCTATTTTTCAACAAAATGGTGTTCTAAATATACATATATGTATCAAGTGTGGTCCACAGCCGTTTTGGTTATCTGTTCTAATTAGAAAAAGTCTATCTTCAGTAGCAGTCCTTATTCAAGCATATTTGTATACTTGTAAGCATGTGGTTTTGTATAGTGTGCAGTTCCAAGACCTTTAACACCACCATTCAAAAGTTGAAGCAAACTGGATGCTAATGACTTGACCAAACAGCTGACTGCAGAACTAACACAAACTCAGGGAGGAGTTTTGTCATAAAATCAGTATTCAAGGAACCCCTCTGTGTAAAGCGGTGCTTTATAGACCCTGCTTACACTGACCAACACACAAAGATGCACGTGTCAGAGTATACACTTACAATTATTGATGATATCAACACCTGTACAACCTGTCAGGCATCCTAAGTTTACATTGGATAGTGGATCACTTGGCTGTTTGCTGGGCTATAGCCTTTGGCAGTAAATGGTGCGCAGTGAAAACCCAAATGCTATGGTTTCTCAGTTCTAGGTGTGTTCTAGATCTATCTAATCATGCCAGTTTGTCATTCTGATATTTTTTTGTGAGAGTTTATCCAATAGTCCTCTGCATTTGTTTAAAAAAGCAAAGATATTCAATCCTAGATAAAAGAACTGTTACAATAATATAAATTGTGTCTTTTATAAATAGCAACCTTTTTTTTCCTTGGGATATACACATATTAGAAAATATAAACTATGTGTCACTCTTCTCTGACTTTTATAGACTATAAAACACTGATGAAAGCAAGGCTCTGCTTGGTTTTGTTAGTGTCAAACCTAAATAAGAAGGTGGGGCTCTAAACTGAATAGTTCTGCCTTTTAACAGTTCTGAACTTAGCTTAGAAATTTCAAAGGTAAGAGGTCAAATAAAACTTAGGTAGCCAATTGTGAATATTTTTCTCCAGGCAGGCAAATATTGTGGGATGATGCAGGACATTAAATATTGCAGGAGTGAATCACAGGCTCAAGGGGGAGTAATGAATCAAATGCCACTCTCGATTTTGTTCTTCAGTTTTTCCAAGCAAAAGCAGCAGAATAATTGTTAATTATTCAGTGTAGCTTGGCCTATTATGCTACGTAATTTTAAAGTAAAGTAAATAGATTAGTAAGTTTATTTGTATATTTGTAAATCTGTTTAATCCTGGTTTATAGTCCAAGCTTTTATTTTCTTTTTTTTTCTTTTTTTTTTTTTTTTTCCCCTGAAGCATAGGGAATAACTGTCAACAAATGAAAAGGCTGGGAACTTGTTTGCATAAGATGTTATACATATTTAATACATTGGGCTTTTCCTTGCCTCTTGGTAGACAGAAAAGACAAAGAACACTCTTTTACGTTATTAGAAGAACAGTAAGTTGAAACTTTGTCTCTCTAGTAAAGAGTTATTGAGGAGGCTGTGTGTTCAGTAAGAGTTGTGGCTGATCAGCACTTTTGAAAACAGTTCTGTATGAAAGTCCCTCTAACACCCCCAATGTAAGGGATTACTAATGCCCAGGAAATACAGTCAAGAGAAATCGAATGCACAGGCTAACTCCATTTTGGGCTATTTTACAAATTCTTTCTTTAGGTTTTGGGTCAATTGGGTAACCTCTAGTTACAGAGTCTTGTCTCCTGCTATAGAGAGCTTGTGTTCCTTTCCAGCTCTTACATTTATTAACAGATGTGTCTTCATTCAGATGGGCCAGTGCAGATAGAGAAATTTCTGCACAGTGAGTGTGGCAGAGCTGTGAAATTGCTCTCCATTTGCCAGTATCTCCTGTTTTTCTGGATGTATTGGCTGAGCATATCGGCCAAGAGATGTACTGAAATAAGTTCAAATCAGCCAAACTGTTGTGGTTTAGCCAGGCATGATTCCTTACCAAGTAGGTATGGGAATGACTTGAAAATATGTATGTTATTTATTTTTTGTTCATTTGATAGCAGTGTTCATGCAGGTATTTACTCTTATTACCCTAGAAATTATCGTAGTAAGTCTATTCAATTAATCGCTCTTTCTACCATACACCAAGTGAAATTACTGGTGAATTATTTGGATGCATTGCTGAGTTGTGCAAATCTTAAGAAAATAGAAAGTTCTAAGGAGTTAAGTGAGGGGAGTGTTGGCAGTGCTTGCACTGATTGCTTGAAGTAGGTTGAAGTTCAGAGTTTATTTGCATTTGAATTAATTGAGATTGGTGTCCAGCAGTGCTTTTCAGAGCAGGCTTCAGAAAGACTTTTTTGTATAATAAAGTACTTGAAAATTTAGTTGGAAGATGAAGGATATTTAAAATACTTTTTTCTTTTCCTGACAGAGCGAGCTTTTTTCTCATTTTCCTCTAAGTAAGGCTTACTGTAATTCTGTAATATTTTTACCACTGGATGGGCGTTCCTGTGTTAAAAGCCACTATCATTTTTAAATCAGCATATTAAAAACTTTCTGAAATACTTTTTAGTTTCTTCACAACGAAGTTCTTAACACCTACAAAAAGAAATAAAATAATCTTAAACCAGTTCATCACATTAATCAGATAAAATGTTGCTCCTTACTAAAAACACGCTCATTAAATGATAGGCACTTCTAGATTATTACTTTACATGCTTCTGCTTCCATTAGGAAACAGAATATTTTAGATGCTTTCTGCATTTTAACTCTGAACTGTACATATTTTCATTATTATAACAGGACTTTGTTTTCCTAAATAATATGTAAGTCATTATACTTTTAATCACATTTAAACAAATCAATGAGTGATGAAACAAAAACCAGTAGAAAATTTTCTTCTTTCATGATGGGTAGTGGACACAAACTTCTTTTTCAAATAGCTTGCAGATTATGACATGCTTCAAAGCTGAATATATCAAGTTGTATTTTTTTAATGTTTTCTTTCACAAACTTTATTTAAAACACCACTATAATTGATAATATATGTTACTTACAGGTTATGTTAATCTTTGTCAACCATAATTACTAGGAAAGAAAGAAAAAAGCTCTTTCACATCACTGTGGCAGATCAATGGAAATCTTAATTCATATACAAGAGTAGTCAAAAAAATAAATACAACTTTTGTTTCTGTTAGTGCCTGAATATAGTACCACCAATATTACAATTGTATAAATCATTCTTTATCATGAGGACTGTTTTTGGTGACAGTCATGCCCTTCAAATGAAAACAAGAAACAACAGCAACAAAATTACTGGATGCATGAAAATGCCCTGATATCTAAGAACATTTTTTTTTTAGGAAAAAAAGGTAATTAAACTGCAGAAAACTGGGCAAAATAACTGTGAAAAAGTTACTCCTTATATCCACTCTGAACCTTCCCATTTCAACTTATGCCCACTGTCTTTTTGCTGAACTTACTCTAGTTTATCCATAATTTTCTTGTGCTGGGGGGGCCCAAGACAAGACACAGTACTCTAGATGTGATCTAACTGAAGAAGTTGATGACCATCATTCAAAAAAGTTACAATATCTATCTACATGTAAAGGCAAAACACATATAAATAACTGAAGAGCAGTAAAACAGATTAGGAAGGAACTCTATGAATTATATATTCCACAATTTGCCACAAAAGGATTTCTGTTTTTCCAGGAAAGCATAGCAATATACCCTCTAGTCAAGACCAGCATAAAAAATTCCTGCATTGGCTATTCCTAGGATGTATTTGTTCTCTGTATGAGTTCTAGATGAGAGTGCATCAAGTACAAAATTTTTAAGATTGTATTCTCTAAATGGAAAAGTTACTAAAATCTAAGTTTTCTTTTGAGAAATTATCCTTGGCACCATCAGACTTATTTTATTTTTGCAAGATTCAAACACATTTAGTATATAAACAGAAAAGTCTAGAGCCTGCTCTAGTGTAATGGAAAGCTAAATGCACGTGAACAAATGACCAACTCGTATATAACTATCTTTTAGAGTTGCAACTGTCCAACTTTCTATTAATACAGTGAAACATAACCTATTGTACTTAAGTAAAAGAAGATATGCACCATGTTCATTTTGAAAATGCTTTTTGGGTTTGCATTTTGCTTTCAGAAGGAGAATTATTTTGGCACATTTTAGAGTGGGTTTTGTCACTTCTGCATCACCATTTCTAGCAGTGTGTAATTTTTTCCCTTCTAAGATTCTGCTTTGAGTCTTAAGTCAACAAAAAGCAGAAGCCTTCATAAGACATGTTTGTACAACATCTTGGTGACTATTCAGTTTTTATGAAAGATTTGAGATTGTTGAACCTGTAGAATGAAATCTGAGACCAGAGCAGATTTCCTTAGTGTTGTTCAGGTATTCCTGAGGACTGAGAGGTGAAGGCTCGGAAAATGGTCAGAAAGATAGTAGCATTTCCAAACATTTGCCAGGTTAGCCTTACAGTATTTGTAGGAGTGCAAAACCTGATATTAAAATGAAATAACTTATTTTAACAGTGAGTCTTTTCTTCTTCACTCTGTTTCAAGAGAAAACATGAGTCCATTTCATCATCTATATTAGCAATGGAAAGGCCACAGAGAAAGAAGACAGGCTCTTCCTGACAGTAATTTCGGCTTGTCCTTGTAAAATGGAATTAAGTTGCATGGGTCCTCCCTCTCCTTGCAGCAGCCAAGGTTAGCCATAACCTCACCTTCAGTGTGAAATGGATGTTTTTAATCTTGAGTGCTGATTTTCAAATTGAAATACAGTTCATCATGTTGCTGTTCTTCCATATTATCAAGTCCTTTGACAGAGATAATTCTTATTTAGAATAAACTACATGACACACAACACCAGGTTATGATATTTTGAAGACTGGTCATATTTCACATTTATTTCTTATGCCTTTTAAGGCGACTGAATCTCAGCTAGTATAGTGGAGAGTTAAAATACTAGTTTTAAATTTGTTCGTCCTCTAACATACATGCTATGCTTCTGTCTTACATTTATAATACCTTAATATTTGTATGGAATTCAGAAACCCAGCAATAATTAGTATTATGGTAGTACTTTAACATGAAAATTATAATTCTATTTTAGATTTTATTTTTTCTCCTCCAGGCTGTTTTTGAAAAACAGTAATCGTTTGTAAAAAATGTTCTACACATTGATGCATGGCTGATTTAGTTCTTTCCTTGGGACACTAAAAGAAAAAGCATAAGTAGCATCACTCCTGCGATTTAACTTTTGTATTATGCTAATTATTCTTTGAACTGGAAAGAGTTTTTTCAAGTGACTTTAAACTGTGTTGCTTAGCTATAATTACGTTTTAGTCTACTGTCTAATAATAGGCTGATTCTCTTCTTTTATGCTTAGAGAATTATTGTCACAAAAATATTTGAACAGTCTACATTTATATGTTCTTGCAGTCAGCGGGGTGGGAGGAGGTTAGCTGCACCTTGGGGGTTTCATTTGAAGCATTAGTTGAGCGCTTCAGGCATCAGTTCTTAAAATTGGTGTCCCCTGTGGACCAAAAATCTAATATTTTAATATATTTGTGTCCTTTATATCTTTTCAGTGTGATAGTCACATTCATCTACTGCTCTAGGCTCTCAGTAGTTTCTTCCATGCATAAGTAAACTTTTAAAAGGGCTTCCGTGCTTGTCTTTGTAAAAATATGTGTGGAATGTACATAAAATGCTAATAAAGCTATACTGAAAATTTGATTTATGTTTCCAAAGCCTCAGAAATCAATATTAAAAATAACACCCCCTTACCCCTCATGTTATCATAATTTCTGAGATGGAACAGCTCTCATTATTAATGAAGAGATACAAATGAAAGTTTGTGATATAATTTCATGACTGTCATGAGTTAGAGTGTTTTTATTAATTTATGTGCTACATGTGACTCCTCCATGAACTGTGTGAATTAATGTGGCTAATAATTTTGGTTTTATCATTCTCTGCTTTCCTTGTGAGAGGCAAAAGGTTCAAATTTAGTGAGTTAGTCTTGTATTTTTGATAAGCTGGATATTTGGTCCTGGAGTTATCATGTGTGTAAATGCTGAAAGAAAGCTTAAAGATCCAATCACGAAGTGCTTAATGGTTAAAACATAAGCTGAGTCTTGTATCTTTGTTCTTTTTTCTAATAAAGGAAGTGAACAGTAGATTGTATACATGCATAGAAATTCGAAATTCTAAAAATCTATGTTATTTGAGTATTAAATTGGGGTTGTTCCAAAAAGTAACAATGTTTATATATAAAGTATTGTAAAAATCATTGATAGGTATTTTTTATAAGACTCGAAGTGTAAGACTCACTTTAAACTTCCCATACATCTGAGATTCTTAAGGCCTCACATTATCATTTTGACTTCCAACACCAATTTTCTTATCCCAGCATGCAGCAGAAGGATGCTGTGGCACATTGATTTATGTTTGTTAATGTCCCTGTAAGACCCAATTTGGTGTTTTTAAGAAAAGAAAATGTTTGGTAATTTGGGGGGTTCTTTAGCACTGATTAACCATTTCTCACTGGAACTGGATTTTTGAGGTGACCTTTGGTAAGGTCCACTGATCTACGAGCCATGGCTAATTAGGGAGGGCAAGAAGGAATACCATTTGCTGAGGAGAGTTACTACTATCACCTTTGTCAGTGACTATTTAGGGACGAGGAGCTTCTTAGCATACTGTGTTCTGCATGTAGACTAGGCTTGTACGCTAATAATCACTATGAAGTTTTCGTTGCTTTTGACTAGTGTCTGAGGGATCAGTTCTATCACAATCCTGTAATAATTGCATCAGAATTATGTGTATAGGATAGATGTAATGCATAAATAACTTTTATCTCTTTTCTGTTATTTTGCTTTTCTTGTGTTATGCATTTTGGTTTTCTTGTGTTATCCTTTACATAATTTTTTTCTTGCTCCTTTTGATAGTTATTTATTTCATAAATGGCCTCTTTCTGAATAAACTAAATCAGTTTTTTTTGTGTTAAAGATTGTATGTTTAATTATTTATAACAATTTCTAACACGTTCATCGTGTAGCCTTTCATGGAATACAAAATGTCAACTGTAAAACTTCACAAGTTAAAACCTGTCCTTTAAGTAACTTAAACTGAGGTACAAAGAGATAGAAAAGTGCTACAGAAGACATTGAAACTCTTTTCAGTCCCCATACAAAGCAAAAGCTGAATGAATATGCAATGTGCAGTGAAGGTTGAGTTAATTTACAAACATGAGTGATAAAAGTGAAGTTTCAGAGTTGAAGTTTCCTGACTGAAAATGATGTGTATAGGCAAATACATTAATCTGAGGTTTGTTAATGAGTATAAGTGGAGGAGAAACAATCTAGAGAAAGACTCTTCCATAGTAAATTATTTTTGGAATTGTATTATACTTTATATAAAATGGGGGGGGAGGGGGGGGAATGAGCTGGTATTATCACTGTATAAAATTTGATATCTTTTGAGTTTTCAAACATGAACAAGTACCTTTTAAGAAGTGTTACCCATAAATTTCTAACTTAGTACATTTCTGAGTTTACCTAATCTTTTAAAATTATCAAGAGATGGAAAACAGAAAATAAAAGTCTATGCTTTTTAGGAGCTGGACAGTAAGAATCCTGCTACTCCTTTTGGTTTGTACTAATATACATCTATACCCAGAAGATGTCACATAGCTGCTCACAAATGAAGAGCCAGAATTTGGTAGAACTAGGATTAAAGAACAGAGTGGAAAGTGAAGACAAAAATCAAGTAATTGTACATATAAATTAAGAAAAACTTCAGAAGGTGTTTTTAAGTATCCTTAGGGGAAATAAAAAAATATAGACTGAGAAATATTTTTGCTCTTGCTCGATGTTAAGAGACAGTGCCATTTTTCTCTTCAGCAGAAATTACATTTTAGTGTAAAATACTTAGGCAGAGGGCAGAAGCCTTTAACATACCTCACTAGAAAAACTGTTCTTGTTTGCTGGATATCATAGCACCTGATAAGAGTAAAAACATTGATGAAATAATCTTAAACCAGAAGACCATAACTCGTGACACACCAAAAGAGAGTGAAATGATGAGGTTAAGTATTTCCTTTAAAGACACAAAGGAGGGAAGTCCACGATAGCTAAACTTGTGACATGGTGGCTACTTTCTTCTTCCCAGTTTCTAGTGGAAAAAAAATGTGGAATTATTCATGGAAAAAGAAAAGAAAGGGGAAAAGAAAGCTTTTATGTGTTCCCAGACTGACTGAAAACGTCTGGTTACAATCACATTAATATCATTACCGCAGGTTTGCATTGGTGAAAATACGAGGATAAATCAGACACCATATGTGCAGCTCCACACTTAATTACTAATAGAACACTTCTTCAATGAAGACCATGGCATTGTTTTGAAATTTGCTTCCTCCGTTTTATCCTTGCATGCATGTTATTTCTGACCATCTGCAGGAAATACTAGGAAATCGGAGTCATTGGGCCACTCTAACAACGGAATATTAATGCTAAAAATCTCTGTTTACTAAAGAAGGCTCCTAAATTACTGGATGCTTACCAAAGGCTGTTATGACCCACAATGTCAATCCTTTTTTTTTTTCTGTTATGTAATTAACAAAAGTCCCAAATCTAGAATTCTGCTTTAGAATAGATGTTTACAATGTCAAGCTAAGCTAATATCACATAATGAAAACAAAACTTGGCAGATGTCTGAAAGATGCAAATCTATTACTTCTGTTTAGATAATTCAGAGATTCCCAACAGCAGAGAAGTCTTCCATGTTGCGGTTGGATTCAGGGTCGAATTTATAGTCACCACAGTATAAGACAGATACCCATGTACTAAGCTTGCTTAAACAGCATTTCAATTATATTTTAAGTATAGTGATTTAAAGTTTATTGCGCTCACTTTGACATAATAGGGCAAGTACAGCCATGAATCAAAGAATAGACTATGTATTTTCACACTGTAGCTAGCTAGATAAGTCCTCACTGGACTCTGATATATATCAGGAAAACGAAAGGTAAAAGTATTAAACTATATTAATCCATCAGTTTGCAGACAGTCACTAGATGGAATTAGTGGCATGATTTAAAAACATTCTTTGCCTAGTTGAAGTGAAGATGCTTTTCTCATGTTGTGTGAAGATGTTGAGCATGTAGGTGCCATGCACAAACCATGCAAATAGTATAATTACTTAACTTTTTTTATTTAAAGGCTTTATCTTAGTTTGTCCAGACCTGAATGAAAATAAAGCTTCATTAAAATGCTCAGAAATATCAAGTAGCATGTACTGCAGTTAAGATTAGAAAATACTAGCAAAGCTTTAATAAAAAAAAATAATCTGTGATTATAAGACTTATAAAGTGTTATACTACAAAATAAAAAGTAAATTTCTAGAGGGGTATTAATTGATCTGCGTTGGGGCCACTGCTCTCCCTCCCATGCTGTTATACCTCTTGATCAGTCTTTCCTTTTCTTCCATTGACTGACAGTGTTCATATGAGCAGGTGGTGAGCTGGACTAGGGAGCTGATCTGGCCAGAAGGTAACCTTATCCTCCAATGTCCCTCCACCTCAACTGGTAACAGTTTGAATATCATGGCCTAAGACCAGCTTAAGCTCTCATGGAACAAACCAGCTTTCTTCAAAATTATGTAAAATTGCTTTGAACTAGTGTGTTACTGTGGACATATAGTAGACTGTAAAAATAATTGTCCAAGATAAGAGCTGAGCAGAACAGCAGTCCCACGACTTAAGTCGCTGAGCTGCAGGTAATGACTCCATCCCCCTCCATGCCCCCAAGGCACAGTTTTAAGCTTTTCTGTAAGGGTTTCTGGTGCAATAATTTGTCCCTATAGTATAATTTCAACTGGGTGATAATAACCTTACAGGAATTTTATTCTAGAAAGAGACTACTGGAAAGCAAACAATGTTATAGCTACATTTATCCTCCTAGGTATGTTTCTGATATGCCATTATGGTTTAAAAAAACAAACAAACAAAGCTGGAAAGGGCTGACTTGCCTAGCTTTCTACAAAATGGTTCTGCTGGAGTAGTTTGTAAATATTTCTTTTCTAGATCTGCATCTTCCTTGAGCTTTTAGAGTAGCCAAAACTGGGGCAAAATGTAGACATGAATCCAAGCTGTCTTTCATGGATGATGTTCAAAGAAGTCAAGTAACTTTGGAAATAAGGGATAATTTTGGATCCTTTTAATGGCACTACTCTCTTTTTTTTTCCCAGTGTATATGGTGTGATATCATATTGTGCACTCAGAACTGTGGAGAACTCGGAGGCTGTAGTACTGTTTATGGGTGATGAGTAGGGAGCAGTACCTAGCAGCACCTCTCAGATTGGAGCTTAGTTGTTGGTCGGGGTTGCCTTTAAGCATGGGAGGCTGCTCAAAGCAGCCAACTATTGGTAAAGAGCAGCAACAGCTCTGCTCTTGTTTTCAAGACTTCAACCCAGAACTTGCAGCCAGTGGTTGTTGGCAATCCTTTATTAAGTGAGAAATCAGGGAATATGAGCAGCATGCACTGCTATGAGGGTTATCCCCTCTCCTTCCTTAGCATCATCCCCTTTCCCCTCATCTTCTGCCCTTTGCCAATAAGAGGAACAGCGGACCTGATTCTTCAGTATGGTCCTCTGTGTTTACTGCTTTTATCCTTCTTTGGCACTCTCCTCTTCCTGCTGCAACTTTTATTGCTACAGGAGTAACTCAGTCCCAGGTCTTATTTTTGGAAGAGGCAAAGAGAGAAAGCTTAACCTGGGTTTGCCGTCAGCTGTGATTCGAGATGCTCTGTGTGCTGCCTTGGTCTAGAGGATAGAAATTGTTATCACCTCTTTTCATTGAACATACAGATTGCCTCATTTGTGCAACTGTACTCTTTAAGATGCTGAAGATGAGAAAGGTAGGTGGATTTTTCCTCTATCTGTATGCTGGGTAACCCTGCTTTTCCACTGTGAGCCAAAATGAGAGATTTTGAAAATATAAGAATGATTATATGAAACTGATTAATATGAAAGTGATTAATTAAAGACAAAAAGGAGGTTTTCTTTCATCTGAATAGCCTCCATTGAGGCTCTTTTCTCTGCTTAGTAGTCACACAAGAGCTGAAAGAGTATAAACGTAATAGTTCTCAGATTGCATTGCGTGTTGCTGAACAAGATGAAAACCTTTTTTCTGTATATATAGTCTCCTGCAAAATAACTTTCCAAAAACTCTTTTTCTGTTTTCATTAATCAGTGGTGGTTTGCAGAAAATTGCATCTGGATAACAAAATAAATTTGAAATTGCTGAAGGGTAGGTTTTCCCTGACCTTCAAAATACAGGCAGAGACAAGAGAAGCTTTCAATTCTAATTATGTAGGGACGCTTACCTGAGTCAGCACTGAAAACACACTCATGCCAACAGTAACAGATTCATCAATAAAGGGCCTGTGTGGACCTGCGGTACGTGGACGTTTGCCACCACTTATCTGATCAGCGTTCGTGGCTGAGCAGTAGGGATACGATGCGGTGTTCAGCAACATCTCCTGGCTCCTTGTCATAGAGTGTTGGGCTTCACAAAGGTGTCCTAGAATATCCCAGAGTCTATGTGGTTGACTCAGAAATTGGGAACAGTGTCAGGGTGGAATGAAAAAGGGAGCACAAACTTATGCCTCAGGGGGCTGGGGTGATTACTCTTAAGGTTGTAGTTTGAGCGATAACTTTATGTGAGAAGAGAGATGGGATGCTCTTGACTATACACACAGTTAGTACCAGATGTGACATGGAGTGTCTGGTGATGATTGTACCTAAGCCATCCAAGCTTTAATTTCTTGTTGAAATGTATTTATTTTCCTCTTAAGAGGCAGCTTTTAGTGTTTTCTGGCACCATATATGGTCAAAACTTAGTTCCACTGAATTTTACATTAGCTTTTCCCTCTATTGTATAAGTAAAATGGAAGTTGTTTACCTTGTTTTTTGCTTTCCAAAACAAATATATATATGTATAAAAAATATTTAAAACTTTTTTTTGTTCAACAAATGAACACAATTTCTTATTAATATACAGTGGCTGGGGGAGAGACAAAATTAATTTCTTTTGCATACTGACTGTTTCATCACCACATATTGACTGATCCTTACTTTGTTTTGTATTATTCCCATTCCATTCTTCTTAGAAATGACAATTTTTTTAGATAATGAATTATTGAAAAATCTTATTTTACAATCCATTTTAGCTACTAGCTCAACAGGACATTGTAGGTTTTCTGTTTTACTTACTGTCAGCTTTCGAGCATCCATTTGGAAGGCTTTTCTCTAGTAGATATATTAGAGCACTATAAAACCATACTCAATAAAACTTTCTCAAATAGTATAAGGCAGTTAAAACATAGCAGGAAATGAATGTTCTGATCTTAATGAATGGGATTGAGAGCATACAATAAGAGAAATGCATTATTTTATTAGAATTATCTATGCAAGATTTAAAAAAAGCTGCAGTTGCTCAATGAAAAATGAACATGATCTATAATGATGCACTAAATTTACTATAAACAGTAGAATCTAAAAGACCAAGTCAGCTGTCACAGTCGAAGAAAATTTTTTTTTCATCAGGTATCACAGTGCAGGGTGGGTTTCTTTTGTTCTCTAAAATCTCTGAACTGTATGTGTTTGCTTCGTACTCTACTCAGTCTATTCATTTCATTTTACATAAGGAAAGAAGATCCTTTTTTCAGTTACTTGAACTTTAATGTCCACGTGAAGCAGCAAGTCTAGCAGACATCAGAGTTTCAATTCAAATTGGGGTCAAAGACTCATCTTCAAACTTGTTCCCATAGTATTCCCAAAGAATGAAGCTAAGCTAACAGGTTCTGGACACTTCCCCAGTCTGATGGATCTAAGAAAGGTCTTGAATACAACACATTTTGCTAGCAACTCAAACCAGCTTGATGACTGACAGAACAAGTGCAATTTTCTGTATTTCGTTCTGACTATGCTGAATTCAGGCTCATGAAGAAAGTTGACCTTTGTAGCAGTAAAGCAGAGAGAGAGACAAGTCACGGCAAAGCAGGGAAGAAGAGAGGTGAAAAAACTCAACAGCAGTTAAATTAAAAAAGAGAAAATGCCTATAACTATTTTAGCTATTCAAGTACAGAACACTTTCATCTATTTGTATATTTCTGTGGATCTGTCTGATTAGACACAGACTTTTTTTAAATACAACCACAAGTAACTTTGGATTTAATTCATTTTATTTAATGGAATTATTTTAGATTTTTATTTTTCCATCCTTGTGAATCTTCATTGTTACTGAATCCTATAAATAAAATTCTGGACGCAACTGATTACTTAAATGTGGATTTTAGAGTTGTTTTCATATTTTCAGTTAGGTCAGGATTTCATCTGTAGTTGACTTAATTATATTAGTGCGGGCACTGGAGGGCAAATGTATTTTTGGTTCAATCCTGATAAGGATAGACTGCCCTCAGCTACATGAAGTCCTTGTTTATTTAAAAAGCTGCAACGTTCATCAGTCCTATTGGTTACTGATGGAACTGTGGTTCAAACCAGTGATACCAAAATCCACGTGCATCTTTATTCTGTGCAGTTTGATGATTCGATATTTCCTATCAGGGTTTGTCCTGTCCCTCTCCACCACACCAGGGTACACACACATCTTTCTGCTATCTCATCATCTGTGTTTAAGGAGGCAGGGAGCTCATGGCTCCTTGCATGTCATGGGCTTTCCCATATCACATTTCTCTCTGATATGTCCTCTAGCTATCTTCCCCTGCTACAAAAGCTGCTGAAACACTACTTCCCCCACCCCAAACTACCTACTTTCTTTCTTTATATGTTTGATTTTTTGCACCTGGTTTCCTTCTTTAGTTCTTTATAATTTTTTTATTACTTCAAACCCCATTAGAGGTAAAAACCCCCAAATCTGTATGTTCCATTCTTTGCCACGTTCATGGTGGTCTTGAGCCACAGTCTCCAGGTGGGTTGACTTCAAACCATCTGAGTTATTGAAAAATCCCTTTCACTGGCTAACAAAGATGGGAGCCACCTCTATTGGCTAGAGCACTTCCATAGAGCAAGCTTCATAGGAACAGTGGGGTAAAATCATAATATTAACCAGAATTCTCTAAATTGTCGTGTTAGTTCGAATTAATTGTAGGCATATCCTGGTTTAGTGTTTGTTCAAGGAGTTCAATAACACTAAGGTGTCAATGTTTTTGTTGGTGACTAATGTTTTACCAAACCCCAAAATTTTTCTTGAATAACAAAATGGAAAAATAGGAGTGGCATATTATCATATCGTAGTAAATATGGAGGAATTTCAGTCTTTTATTTAGCAGCTTACCTGTTTAGAAAAAAGTTATATCTTGAGTTGCCATTTTGCCTTCTCTAAGCATATTTGTTCAAAAATACGCTTAACAATTTAATATGGAAGTGTCAACAGCTGTTTTTTCTTCTTACATTTAATTAATGTTTGCGGTATTTTATGTAAGAAGACCAAATCAAAAACTTGGAAAATGAAATATTTGTCTTTTCCAGCATGCACAGAGCACACCATTACACAATGGTATGTTAAGTGTTAATTTACAAATTTTGTAAAATGTTAACACTACCAAAATATTTGCATGAGTTCTAAGCTGGCAGATTTTATATTCTGATTTCATAACATAAAACAGTTGAATTCCCATCGGTCCAGATACTGCCACGATGATAAACATTAATTCTCTAGGATATTGAAGAACCAGCTGTAACAAGCTTTCTTAATGAGGGAAGAAAGAGACTGCCTTGCTGAAAGTAGAACTCCCATAAACTAGAGCTTGTGTTGTATCAGTGATGGTGAACACAACAGGTTCCTGAGGTTGATACTGAAGTCTTAGGAAAAAAATTAAATCAACACGCATAACTCAGTTCTATTAAAAAAAAAAAGAAGCTCCTCTGAGATCCGTGAAAAATAGTACCCTCCTTTTGTTCTGCTTTCCATAATATTAAAGAAATTGTCAGATTGCAGTTGTGAGATCGTGTGAAGAACATGATAAGAAAGTTTTAAAGTTGCCATTTCTCATGTCAATATAATTCATTGAAACCTGGGTCACTGACACTGAGACATCTGGTGTCATCTTTTAAATGAATAAATATATTTAAAATGGTAAGATTAAATCAGAGCATGACATTAGCAGCAAAGATTTCACCTAATCGGTGTCCCTGCCTCACTGACATTCCAGGCATTTTGGCCTTTCAGAACCATCCCTGCCACACTCAGGCTGCTTGTGTCAGGCTCACGAGAGCCACCTGTAAGCATCTAGGCCCAGTTCCAAAGAAGCTCCTCTAGAAATGCCCTGGGCACCTTGCTTGCATCCTGCCCCAGGTGTTTGCTGCCTGTGCTCCTGAGGTTCCCAGCCGTACCTGATGGTGCGAGGAGTCTGAAGGCCAGGACAGTTTGGCCCTTGTACAGGCTGCTCACCACGGAGGTGCCCCAGGGGACACATCTCAGAGCCACCGATGTATTTGTAATGTCTACGCGAAGACCGAGTGTGGTAGTACAGGGCCAGGAGCGCAAGGGTCTGCACTCCACCTTCTACTTGTGCGGTATGATAGTTTTGCAATTTAAATCAGGAAAGGAGCGAGGGAGAGATGGACAGGAGTCAGCAGAAGGAAGGATTCATCTGGCATGGTGAGTGCTCTTTGTGAGATTTTTTAAAAAAATGTACTTCTCTGCTTGTGTGTTCCAGCACATGAGCTGTCAGCAGCATCGCTGGCGGCTCCGAAATGACTGTGCCAGCCTCTTTCAGTGGGTGAAGGATGAGGAGCGTGTGTCTGCGTAGTCGGTGGCTGTAAGCCGCATAAAATAGCTTCTGAGAGACAGAACAGATTGGTACGCAGATGCACGAGCTGTTGGCTGCCGTGGCAGTGCTGTGTTTCGCTGTTGCAAGCCCCAAGCCTGCTGTACGTAGTTAAGGTGACCTAACAACTCCGGTTCAGAGTGTGGCTGCCACTTCTGAAGGAGAACTGGAAGGTGACAGCATGAGGTGTGCTGTGCGTGAAAGCTGGCAGCGGGTCCTGGGCGGGGGGGGGGAAGCTGTGATCTGCTTTCCGCGTAGCATTTTAATGAGGACAAACTTTGCTAGATGCGGTTTATGGCTGCATTTGTAGAGAGACTCTGATAGAGTGATTACTTTGTAAGAACCCCATTTTTGGTGTGATAGCTCGGAGATGTTTGTTGTGAGGTTTTTGAGGATGCAGACTGCGTGTGAAGATGTGAAGGCATTCGTGTGCGGTACAGTAGAGGCAGGTGAATGGGAGAAGAAATACTTTTGGCTAAAACTTCTGCTACTTGGTCAAAGTTCATGCAATATAATAATCTCTATTTATACAAGAAAATTCTTATTTGCAGATGCTTTTCTGCCATGAAACCATAACGGTAGATGAAAACATTTTAAGAAAGGGTAGCAGCATATTCTTTCCTGACAGGTATTTGCATCAATCAGTATATACAGTGAAGTGCTCAAAGTCACAGGCAATGAAGCATGGTTCATATTTATTACTCTAGCTGTATTATAAACCTATTAATAACACTGAATATAGTGACAGAACGTATGCTCTTTCTCTCCACACAAAATAGACAATTAATTTTATCCTTATTTGTTTCAGATTAATAGTATGTACTAGACAAAGACTGGCACATCCTGAGGGTGTACAGAGCTATTCTTTGATGTGTTGAAAATGACCTTTTAAATAATGTCAGATTAATATCCGATGTGCCTTCTCTCTTAAAGGTAGGGGGAATGCAGTGATCTAGCCAGTATTTAGAACTTCATTTATTATACTTTGCAAGGTGCCTTAAGCTGATGAAATCAGTGTATTGGGGTGGAATGATGGTATTTTCAAATTAATTATGTCTCTGTTCTTAATGCTAAATATACTGGCTAGTCACCATTTAGTAACACAGAACAAGAGCGTAATAGCTGAGGAATTTTTGAAACAATTTCTGTGAAAGTGGAAAATCTCTTAATTTAAATCTATATATACACATTTTAAAGTAGGGCATTCTCATGTTTAGATATATATTTTCACTCCTCACATAAAGTCTGGCTAAGCCAGCTTCCATTAATGAGACCTTTTTTAATATACTCTATGTGTATATACATTAACACATTTGGAACTGGTTGTGTATAATATGGTATTTTTCCAGTCTTCTCTGTTTGTAAAGATTACAGTATGGGGAGAGGTAAAATAGTGCTTGGTATATATTTGCTAAACTCTCATAATAGCAACATCTCTCCTGCTCCAACAATTCCAAAGGAAGAGTCAGGCAGAGAACAAAATTTACATTACCAATGAACTGCTGAGAAGATTTAGAAAGCATAATAAACTTTAAGAGGAAGCACTCACCGTGGTATTCTAGAATATATTAATCATGATTAGATATTCATAAGGAAGGTGCCAAACCTGGGATTTAGTTTGTTTTCCACAAAATATTAAACTTGCAAGCATGAAAAGCTTTAGCAGGATAGAAAAGGGGAGATAGCGTTTCACATTGCATTTTCTCAAGAATTGAAAGAAATTGTCTCTAACTCAGGGGTGACTAGCTTATCGACAGGGGTAACTGTGTCAGTGCTGTGAACTTTTCATGTAGTTAGTTTGCTTAAAAAAAAAGTCACTGAAAAATATTTGAATTGTATACTACTTTTTACACACTCTTTTATGGAAATAAAAATAGATAAGCAATATTCTCCCCCACCCCCAAAATTTGTTGTTGCTGGTGGCTTAGGAACTGAATAAATGAACCAATTATTTACAAAACAGTCATTCCTTTCTTACTGAGTGTAATATTTTCATTAGTTTTGAGATAAAGCAGGCAATGTGCATCACACACAGATACCATAAATATCTGTGATTTGTGCATATACGTATTGATGTATAATATACAAGTCCTGATATGAATCAGTCGAAGGTGCCTTTGCTTACTGAATAATGTACATTGAATTTGGTAGTGATAGCTAAAGTTCAAAGAGGTTGGGTATTCTGTTTATGTAAGACCGTCTGCTTCAGTGTTTGGATATGTGTTTGAATCCTATCCCTGTTCTTAATGCTATTTGAAGGTTTGAGTGCAATAGAAACATTGAAGATTATTCAGCATCAACTACCAGATTTGGAAACACAAAGAGTTTAATGGTTTAAAATCAATAGCCTAAACTAAGTAAAGAGGTTATATATAATTTTATGGTGGTTTGCCCTTTTTTTAATAAGTAAAATTGTATTTTGACTATAACTGAGCATCCTGCAGCATAAACCACATCTAAGACTGTCTGAAAGTTTCAAGACTAGAAGATTAGTCCCAGTTGCTCTGCTGAGCAGGCTAAATTGTGTCTGATTGCGTTGTACCAAATGCATTCAATGATGCCATTTATAATCAAGAGTATACCAAGTAGAACTTTCTTTAATGAAATAAAATATTTCATACCTGTGCTTCATAGGTTTCAGTAGAAAACTGCGATTAAATCTTTCTTTTGCAATTCTGGTTTGAGCAGCATGTTTTTCCCCTATCCCAGTGATAAGGGTCAGCTTGAAGAATATATGTACCCTCATAAGACAACTAAATCATAACCAAGTGTTTCTGTATGAATGGCTGCAAACTGAATACATGAGTAAACATTGTTATAAAGAGGTTTTCAATATAATAACGATTTTGAAAATTTTATGAAAAGAAGATGATAGGACAGTAACACAAGCTACAGATTATACGGGGCAGAACAGGTTACTTGGTTGAGGAATGACCTTGTGGTTTCAATTCCCTTACCTAGAAGAGGGCAAGTGAGATGCCCTAAGGTATTCCAGCTGCCAGTTCAGAAGGTACAGCTCTCCCAGCACTGTTCCTCACCCAAGCGTTTTAAAGAACAAACTTGTCATGGAATAAAAGTATCCTTTTGTGGATAACACTTTATCAAAAAGTTTCAGAAGTAACTGAAGTGGAGAGAAGTCAATAAGCGAGAAAACTGCAGTGTGCATCAGATTTATGAATGCTTGGGAAATGGGCTAAAAAGCAAGATGACAGAGCTTTCTGAGAATCAGAAAAGAAAATCTGAATTTGATACTGAAGAACTTACTGTACAGTGAGAAATAAGGAATAACCATTATCTGTTCCACATCCTTCATTCTATCCCTCCTCAAATTTAAGGCTAATTTAAGGCTGATGGAGAACAACGCAGAAGAATCCCACAATATAGATCAGTTTAATGATAAACAAGGTGAAACTTCTTGTTAATAAGAGAATTAATGCACATGAGGAAGAAACCTAGCACCCTAATTAATTACATGCAATGATGAAAAAACCACCACTACACCCTATTATTTACATGCAATGAGTAGCTGTAAATTAGCTGTTTGCATTCAAAGGACACAAGATATGGGAGTTATTGTTATCAGTTTTCTAAGAATTTCAGGTCAGTGTTTAGTGGCAGACAAATCATATATATACTAAAAAATGTGCTGAAATATTTTTTTATTTCTCTCTATATTTTAACCTATAAGTTATATTAGAAATTATTTTATATATAGTTTATTACATAAATGTAAATGTGTATAACCAATCATAAAATATGGATTATTGTAATATGTATTATAAATAACATGCGTATTAAAATATTTTAGAGTATGAGAATTCTTGGGAAAGGAATATCGAATGACAAGTAAAATAACCTGCTATCCAAGTGCTTGGTGCATCCCTGTCTTGAATACTGTATTAGTCTCTGGTTAAATTCCTTAAAGAAATATCATACAATGAGGAATGTACAGAGAAAGAAACGGGAAAACCCAGAGGTACAGACTGGTCTCTGTTTGAAGAGTGAATAAACAAAATAAATTTAATAAACTTGTCAGATTTCCAAACATGGTTATATGAGTATACAGAAGCAACACTCTTTACAACCACATAATGTTATGGAAATAAAAATGTACATAAATTAAAAAAGGAAACAGACCAACTTAAGGAGCTAAAGCCCATCAGTGGATAGCAGACAAAACAGCTAGCTGCAGTTTCTAGCTCAGGCAGTAAATGGACTCAGGGGAATATAGTAACTTCTCTGTTCTCTCCTTGTGTCTTTACTTATACTTTAAGCATCTACCACTGGCCACCAATTTAATAATAAGTAGTTATTAAACAGTATTTGCTTCTCTTTACAGTATCACATCAGTGCTCAGTGCAAATAAAGAATTGGAGCAAGGTTTTTTGGAAATATAAGGGACAGTTTGATTAACAGCTCCTTAGCAACAGCCCTTAGTGAAGCAGGTGAAAAGTAAAATAAACATGCAGGGTAAAGAACTTTTAAACATTAGAGTGGTGAAAATACAGGGTGGAACTACTTAGTTCTGCAAGGCCTTAGAAATAACTTAAATAATTTCAGAAGACCAAAGGGTGTCAGATGATAATCAAGATCTCTAGAAAATAGCAGGCTATATTCATAATGATATTGATCAATGTGTGAGATATGGTCTTGTCTTATCTCCAAATCCTTACAGGTATGTACGAGCTGTATTGTAATATGTGGAGCTCATATTTACTCAAGCACGTTGCATGAACAGACACATCACTGGGAAAACTTGTAAAGGTCAGGAATGTGTCTGCCTGACAGTCTGATTTCACAGCTTCCACAGCACAAGCAAATTCACTACGCTGCTTTCTGAGTGATGCCTCAGTGATGCGACAAACCCAAGACAAAAAGTATCTGTTCAGTAGCATTGCACTGAAATTGTCAAATATAATTGAATAGCACTTGCTTATTTCTTGGAATGTTTCTTTCAAAGGTGGCCTCTCCGCTGTCTCCTCTGGCTGTGCAGCTGCTCAGTTCAGATCCTAAGTTTCAGTCAATCTGCCGCAAGTCCCCGGAGAGACAGAAAGTGAGATTAATGCCTTATTCATCTTTGATTAAGGCGCACATACCATCACCCCCGCCTCTTCCAAAGTTCTCAGAAATAGATATACTGCCTGGGAGATTAAAGTAGAACTTTTTTCCCACTTTTCCAAACAGTGATAGTGGAAAAATACAAAAGCCTAAGTTGCTTGTACTCAAGATCTCTATATTTGTTGAACTCTCATATTTCAAAATATTTATTAAATCCTGTATTAATAATGCTTAAAATCTTTGATTTTCAACATTTTCTTATGAAACATAGTTTTGATTATAACATTTAACTGCATTAACTGTTTGTTTGACCCTGAAATTCCTTAAGCCCATTATCTCCAGTTCTCGTGAAAGATATATTATTTTATATAATATCCTGTGCACTTGATAAAAGCACGCTAAGTAACTGTAGTCATTTATATATTCAAATCTAATAATCTGTGAAAAAGTTTCTGACAGCTTAAAGCTCAGTATGTCTACCATGACTTGAAACAAACAAAAAAAAGAAAATAAAAGTAACCATATAATAAAAAACTTAAAATCAACTGCTACACAAATATGTAATTAATTAAGTTAAAAATACAGAAGAATGTTTTACAAGCACTGAAACATCAAATTCTGTCAGATTATAATCAATGTGTAAACAAGATGTAGATCAGTAATGCAAATTTGAGTTCAGAAATGTCACTTTGCCCCAGAGTGCATGATGTAAGCACCCTTTAAAAACACGATTTCTGATTGTTTGATAATATAACCATTAAAAGAAATGTACAAAAAATCCTTAACTTACCATTTGTTCTGTACCTCCAAATAGAAATAAGAAGCAAGTTATTTTAGGTACCACGAGTATATAGAATTGATACCTGATTTCTTTCTGTTTGCCTATATGCAGCAACAAAATCTAGTTCTAATGAAGCTTTGAAAACTCATTTTTATTTCATCTCTTTAATTCAACTCTTTAACAATGTAAGTCTTTAAGGACAGATACAAATTTTTCTTAAAATAAAGACTTAATGGTAGCATTGTCTTAAGGACAGCTGTGGTTTTGGTAGTCGCTTTTAAATAACTACTGAAGTTATGCAGTAAATTCAATAGAAAATTTATGATACTTTGAAAAAAGATGTATTTTTTTAATTTCTGAAAGGCAAATAAGAACTGCAGACAACCTACATACTTTTGGGATTTTAGGTGGCATCTTTCCAAAAAGCTGACTTCTTTAATTTACATTTTAAGTGTTCGCCCAAGTAACAGGCAATGAAGTCAGAAACTGAGCATGTAATAATTTTCTTTTCTTTTGGACGACTACAAAGGAGAAGCCTTTCAGGGTCAAACAATTTTCAAAACTATAAGGACTCTGTTCTTTTACACCACATGAGGCTAAAATATATGCAGTTTAGATGGGAGGGGGGTGGAATGTGGCTGCCCTTACTGTCTTCTGTGAAATGACTGTTCTCCAACCTAATTTTCATTGTATGGAGAGATATTCCACAAGTGCACAAAGGGAACAGAGGTTCAACTGTGCACAGCTGGTTTTAGTATGCATAACTTCTAAACTAATCCAATTCTGACCTTGAAAGTTAACAATACTATTTTCAAAGACTTTTTTTTTTTTCTTGTAATGGACTTATTGTTCCAATAACAGTGATAATGCGAACTAACACAGAGGCAGTGAAGGAAAATAACCATTCCATGACATACTTGAATTCTCAGAATTCTGAAATAATCTTTTCCAGTGTTTCAAGTCAGTGAGCTAGATATTTTTTAATAACCCCATAGCAAAGGCACAGTGGAATGTCTAATTAGCAGTTCTGTTTTGGAGGAAGGATGAGGAAACTTATTCACTGCATCGCTTTCTATCATCACTTTAATATCCAGTTGCTGAACAGGTAGAAAAGAGCAAGCCTTAAGTTATTTATGTAGAATATCTCTCTATGACAGAGCTTGTTGTCTTTGTTTCAAATAATCTCTTAGCAGAGATACCTTTACTATGTATACTAGAAAAGCCAGAGTACCAAAAAAAAGGTACTTGAAGTGGGAATTGTTGGAATAAGCAATGATAAATGAGAAGAAATCTTAAATTTGATTAATAGGGAGACCCAGAATGAGATCGGTTTGGGGGGAACAAAGGATACCGTACTACTTTGACACCACCTATATTAATCTCAAGCTTGAGTTTGAGTTAAAAATATGAAAGCTAGGCAGGCTGGTAAAATTTGACTGGAATGAAAATTAAACAGACAGCAACTGTTAAGTGGTTTTACTGGGTTGGTAGACTAGGTCCCCAAAGCAGGGTAGCAGATTTATGCAGGATCCCATTACCGAGACTGTGACTAGAGGTAAGGCTAGGCTCCACTTAATACCTTTGCTACCTCCACAGGAATTGCCTGCATGCAGTCCCTGCCTTTGGGTGCTGTATGAAGAATGATAGGAGTTGAAACCACAGTTTGTGTAACAGAATTGCTGGGAGCATGAGTGTAAATGATACAGGATAATAAGTGATCCCCAATTTGTTCATATTTTATGCTCAGCTGATTTCCTATAAAAAAGGAAATGTTAGACACGACTTTAACATTCTGTACACGCTCTGGGTTCTTGGGGCATACTTGCAACATTTGGTACTTATTCGTGTATATTTTTATTCTCATCAGAGATTAGAAGGGTAAGTGCATTAGAAGAAAGGGAAAAAATAATAAACTCTCATGCATAAGTCAGCCTGCATAAAAGTTGTTCATCTCTGTCCCATATTGCACTACTAAATAACATAGACTAAACAGAATGACTTGCCCATGTCTCAGAGTGATGAGGACTGGTTTGCTGTGTTGTCTGTTTAGCATGAGAGTTTCAATACAGATGCTGAATATCAATAATAAATATCAAATATCTCTCGTAAGTACTAAAACCACTTATATAATGCACATTTGTAGGTCCATTAGGAACCATATAAGGAAATTTTCACACTGTATGTATCTATAAAATCTGTGAGCATGATTGTTATAGGCCTTCCATAACTCTGAACTTATCTTTATGAAGTTATAATGACTTTGCCCTGTCAAAAGCAGCTCTGACCCAAATTCTCTATGATTTTTTTCAGCATCTTTTGCAAGGATTTCTCATAAATTTCAGAATATAATTTTTTCAAGGCCTTTAACATTAGAAACACTTCTGTGCATTCTTCAAGATTGTTGTGTGTCTCCCTTCCTAATATCAGTATCTAATATCCTAATTTTAGATCTAATGGGTCATAACTTAATGTACCATGGTAGCAGGACAATGTGGGAGTAGCTCATCAAACCAGTCAGTTTTGCCTTGAAAAATCAAATTTTTTGTTCATTTGAATAGAAAGTAACTTTTTGATAACCTGGTTTAAAATATACAAGTGCATTGCAATCAGCACAAACTAGGCTGTTATGATGACTGCAGGATGACAAATATGGACAGAGTGCAGATGAAGTGGACAAGGTCTATAACTGTGCATAGTTGGACACATACCATATTGTATGCAATCTAACAGATAGATGTTGGTATTTACTGTTAAAATGTACCTTGAATATACGGTGGGAACATGTTAATTTAACATTCTGGTTTAATATTAAAACTGCAAATAGGTGACTATCCTTGTACTACTTTCTGTTCCCATAAAACAAAAGGTTGCATCAAATATTAAGAGTGGCCTTGTCCTTCCCCGTTCTCATTCCTTTATATAACATTTCAATTTATGAAGGTGAAATACACGTAAGCAGTCTGCAATTTTAAGCTTTACATAAGGAGAAAAATTGGATGCAAATAGTATTTCTTTTAGTTTTCAGTGCATCATCATAGAGTTTCGTAGGTTTGTTTGACATTTGTGATTTTTGGCATTCTAACACAAATCTCAACAAGATGCCATTATTTATGGAAATAAGAATAGCTATTGAACCCCTCCTCCAGTCACAGTAAAAGACACTATGTTACAATGTTATGAAATATCTGTTAAGAATTATTGCAAAATCTCCTTTAGGATGACAACGTTTTTCTTGCTAATTGTAAAATAGCATTAGACAAGTATGAAACAATATGTATGTACAAAACTACCAACAACAGCATTTGAAACAACTATTTCTGAAGACAAACAACTCTAATGAAATGTCATTAGTACTAATACAAAGGCATTTACGTAGTTTCCTGAAGTGTCTTGTGACCTACCCGTTCTTCAAGATATCATTTGCTCTTTTGGATTTGTTTCTAGCAAGTAGTAGAATGCTGGTGCATTTACCATGGTAGTGCTTTGCCAGTTCAGGTCATCTGCAACATGAGTTGTGGGATTCTAAACAGAACCCAAACCCCAAACCAATCAAAGAAAAGTTTTTCAAATAGTCTACCTTGAATTTTGCACTTGACTACAGTGAATTCTGGGGCAAGATGTGGGGTGTTTACTCAATAGACTGGAAATGTTTTTACAATACTGACCTATGCAATAAAGCTTATAGGCCATACATAATTTCAATATTGCAATTTAAAAATTTCTCCAGAATATTGGCAGAAAATATAATGCTTTATTTACATGTTAGACTTCAGTGTTGGTGAGATAAAGATAATAGACATATGCTTGTTATTTTACGCTTTTAGGTTGTGAACAGTGCATCACAGGAGAGAGTATTTAAAAGAAAAAAGTTGAACATGTCATTGGTGGTCAACTTTTTTCCTTCATTTGAGACTGTTTCTGTTATGTCCTGTATTTTCTGAGGTTCTTCCTGGTTGTTTCCTCAGTAAACCTCTCGTACGAGTATTGAATAGTGATAAGAAAATGTTCGGTTCAGCACAACCAAATTGATATTGTGATCCCAAGTACTACTACCTTTTTTTGGTTTTGCTGCTGTGTCAGATGAATTATGCTATTTCTACCATATTTATTGAAGTCCACGAATGGAATATTGGAATTGTAAACTTTTATTACATGATTTGTGCCAAAGTAACATTACAGTCTGTCGCTGAACTTTTACATTTTATTTTGACAGGAACAGACCTGTAAAGATGTTTATGTGGTGGTCAGCTGTTTTACTTCTTGGATGCATTTTGCTGGGAGCAGACGGGTGGCCAGCGAAGGAAGGATATGACTTTAGGCCCTATCAGCCCCTAATAAGATTACGCCACAAGGTACAGATTATTCTCTAGCACTTCTGGCTTTCCTTCCATGATCAAGGGATAAATTGCATGCCAGTCTTGTCTTGTTTGTGTTTATTGGAGTAATGTTCAGAAATGAAGTTTTTCAGTAACACCACCTGCAAAAAAGTAAACTTGATTTGACAAGTAAACAGGAGCTGTTTTGATTTGAAAGCCCAGAAATCTTTCAAAGAGAGTAGGCTAAACTCTGTTCTAGTTTCACAAACTAGAGATTATGTATATTAACAGAAACTCAGAGAGAGCCAGGAGAGGTTGTCTCTTAAAAGCAACTGTTTAGCATCTGCTTAATGCAACAACTTAATCCCAGTACTCACTGGATTTCAGACCAAGCAGCAACCAGGGGAACTGCCTGTCAAAGCAGCATGGTGTTGAAGTCAACAAAAACTTGTCTGCATGAGGTAGATGTTCCCAATGCTCACTGAATTTACAAGTTTTGAACCATGGCATAATGCAGATGTTTCCGGAGACACTGGGTTTCCCAGTTTCAAGCACTATATGCCACTCAAATTTTGCCCACCTGCCACACCTTTGTCGTGAATCCATGACTTCCAAAACAGTTCTTAGTTAACAAACCCTGCTCTTCTTCTGGTAACTAGAAGGGAAACTGCTGTGGTGGTTCTGTAAAACAAGGAAGAGAGCTGTAATATCTCCATGGGCTGTCTGAAGCTATCATAGATCTGATCAACTTCTTTCTTTCTTCTTGGCATGGTAGTCATGGGATCAAAATCTGAGGAGTCCTAAGGCCTGCAGTCAGGCCAACAAAGGTGACTAAAAAAATTCTTTTCCCTCTTCTTCTGAATCTGGGTGTTTCGACTAGGAAGTCTGACTTATAGCCAGAAACTCTAAGTGTTAGTTTCTATTAACGTTTCAAGATCTAGCTAGTTTAATTTCTCAATACTTTTTACAAAATATGAAAGCTATTTCCTCTTGGTCCTCATTTTGAAAAAAAAAGATCCAATACCATGTGATTCTATCTCAGCATATGAGGAAGAACAACTGATAACTGAGCTCTGCTCAAACCAGTAAATTATTTGCCTATTAGCTGACTATTTTATACTGTATATGTTAAACATAGAAAATTTCTAAGAGATGGAAAATAAAATACTAAAATTTGAATTTCATTATAAAATTCTGCATCCTGTAGGGAACATTGCTCAATCAGAATAAAGAATGCATCAGGCCCCAGCCAAGTAAATATGTAACTATAAGCATGCAGGTGTTCATACTGAGTATTTTGCAAAATCAGAAACTTTCATTTGTCATCTTTAAACAAAACACAACAAAATAGCACAAAAAACCACTTTGAAAGCTAGAAGGAATGAGAGACTAGTAGTGTATCTGTGGAATGAACCATGTGAGAGAGTACTCACATATACAAAAAAACCCCTGAACAAAATAATGAAGAATGTGAGAAGAATCAATTTCATAATTTCTGAAATTTTAGATAGTCTCTGATATTAATATCAGATTGTATATGGAACTAATAGTATGTTGCTATTCCTTAATACTTCTAATCCTCTGATAACTCTCATATAATACTTGGAATGGGCCGTCATAAACATTTAAAGTTTAATATTGGGGCGATCACATGCACACATATGCCTGTGTCCACATACATATATATATACACAAAAAAGGTAGAGAGACTTCCTCTGTTTTTCATTCCTTATATATTTTTGAAAAACGTATATGAAAATATGCACACATGCAGAATGGAAGCAAGTGCCATATCCTGTAAATAGATTTTGTATTTTTAAAAGAAGATTAAGCTTAAAGGAAAAGAAAATGAATGCTGGAAAAAATGTAAAGAAAAAGACTAATGAAAACATGACATAAAAATTTCTTCTGAAAAGCAAAGAAAATGTGGTGGGTTTTTTCCTAGGCAATATGTCTAGATGAAAAAAATGTTTTAGTGTATAGTTCAACTTTTGGTATTATGGATAAGTGTTAGTATAAAAAAACTAGGAATGCAAAACTTTTCTAAAGTCAATTTTTAAAATCAGTTCTGACACGGATACGCATATTCAAAACATGTAAATAATACAGGTAAAGGAGAATTTCTGCTTCAATCTAATGCTTAATATATCAAGTGCTTAGATTAAGTTATGAGAGTAGAATACTTATTACAAAGAGAAGATGGTAATGAGTATCAGCAAAGTCATATTTGCTTTGATGAACAAGTTTATGAATGTGAAGATAAAAAAAAAAAGAGTAATCATTTTTACTCTAATAAAGGGGAATTTATCTGACTTGGACAGTAGTCCAACAAGAGCAACTCCAAATGTCAGACTGCAGGGAAAAACAATCTTGTGGGTACTTAGGTATTATCTTGAAAAAATAATTGTGTTCATGTTGTGAACACACATTGTATCATAAAGGTTTTGTTGTTTTAAAAGGGATTATGAACAAATTCAGTTCCTCATGCACAGAAATTACAAGAAGGCATTTAGTCTGAACGCCTAAGAAAAACATGCATAAGGAAAAAAATTTATAGATAGGGAAAAATTTTATGCAGAAAACACTTTTTTACCATGAGGGTGACTGAGCGCTGGAACAGATTACCCAGAGAGCGGGAGTCTCCATCCTTGTAGATATGCAAAAACTGTCTGGGTGTGGTCCTGGGCAATCTGCTGTAGGTGACCATGCTTGAGCAGGGAGGTTGGACAGGGTGACCTCCAGAGGTCCCTTCCAACCTCAGCCATTCTATGATTCATTATAATACTTAATGAATAAATATATATAATAAAACATGATAAATTTATGTATTTTTTCATTTTATATTGTGAAAATAGTTGTGGGATTTTACTGATGAAACTTAAAAATGTTTAAAGATATTTTTAGAAAAAATCTTTTAGAAAAACATTTTAGAAAACCTTTTACAAAATATTTCTTTAAAGGCTTTTTAGAAAATCTTTCAAAAAAGTTACAGAATGTTTGTAGAAAATCTAAATATCATGGTGGCAAAAAAGAGACAATATTCCTTAATCCACTGCTTCAATAGGTTGATAGTGAAATGTGTGATGGACTAAATAGAGAAGTTCTTCATGTCTTAATAGCAAATATTTGTAGCACAAATTTTGTTGCTGGGTTGTTCAAAACCTTTTGAAATCATTTTACTTAGGAAAACATTGATACTATCTATCTTTGTACTATCCCTTATCTCCCCCTCACACTTCCAAAAACCCTCTACATTTTCCATAGTTACTGAAGCCACCTCTCTTGAATGATATTTGTCATTTACCTGCAGCAAATAATCCAACTTCCGTAACTTAACTGAGACAGTTGAAATCTGTTTCAGAGGACTAATAGTACGTATCAGGTTTTATTAACTGTTTTATACATCATTTATCCACCTCTTCACCCCATTGTTCTCATACAATGCTATTTAGCCTGTAGCTTGTAATTAATTTTCAGGCCCAGGAGGTATGTAGTTTGGTAACTATATAGGGCTGTGGTTCAGGGCTGTGTGGTTCCCCACATCCTGGTTTGCAGAGGAAAGCAAGCCTTGCAGGTAGATCACTAGGAAGTCCCAGCACGTTTTGCCAGGTAAGTCACCTGGCTCTTCAGAGAGCTCTAAAAAATTGCCTAAAGCTCCAGATTAGATAACCTTCCAGTTAAGAGATTGCCTTCATGAGTTTTCGAGTTTCTGTGTGTACCAGTGTTGCATTCAAAAAGGGATTATGAACATATATTTTTCTAGTAACAGAATATTCAAATATATCATTATCCTCCTGTACTGATGGCATTGTCTGTGTTCTTGGTTTCCATAGATTTTGGGGCCTTTTTTTAGATTATTTATAATAGATTAAATATGAGGACAGATACTCTTACAATTATATGGTGATATCTCATGCTACTTTAGATAGAATAGAAAGTACAGCTGATTTAATTCTTATGCCACAGTTGTATGGAATTCATATTCTTCTTCAGTGGTGGAAATAATTAGTGATAGAAATTTTCAGTGTGTGCAGCCTGCATCCAGTTTTTCCTTAGAAGACAGTTGTGCTGCCTTTAAAAAACCAGCATTTTCACTGGCAATTAAAACCACTATTTTTCAGCCCCCCAATATTACTTGGTGGGGTTCTTTTTCTTAAAACTATGCAGAGTACCATAGTGAAACATGCTTTAAGCATGTAGGTAACTAACTTCTGAGCCTGGACTGCAATGTTTCCTTGGCTAATGTCAGAGCAGTCTGACGGTGTGTGAAGTTGCCATGTTTTGACATTAATCAAAAGTTAGATCTAGTGCTGTGGATATCACCGATTTCCCAACTTTACTCTTTATATCCTTTAAATATCCAGCAATTTCTTACTGTGTGGAAATGTATTTTTGTGTGTGTTTAACTTGATGTGTAGGAATTAACAGACTATTATTCTTCAGCAGGCTTTCTAATTTATATGCTGTATTAATGATAAGCTTCCACTTTGAACAGTTTTCTAATTTTATTATATATTTGGAACTGCTCTAATATTATGATGGAATTTTTAATATTCAGTACCTAACAGAAAATCTTCAATAACTTATAAAATATAGGTCTAAGAACTTGAAGCAGTTCATGCCTAACTTATAATTATGGCCCAAACTATAATTATAATTATGTTCATTATCATGGCCATAATAACGGCCATGAAGATCGAATGTTTGACTGCATCATTTATATATGAAATAGTCAAAACCAGGAAGACATGAGTTGCCTTGAACTAGAACAGAGAAAGAATATTACTAAGCACTCCTGAAAATTTTATTTTTGGGCCCCTTCCCTTGTTAAACTGCCAACTGCCATAGCTTACATTTACATGGTTATGCTGAAAAACATTAGGCTGTGTCTGAATAGCATGTGAATTTCTTGTTATGCCAGTTAATCCTTGGTTCTTCATTTGTCGAAACACTGGAAAAGTTTGTAAGTTACTTTCCATTTGGGAGTCTTCCTGCATTGCTGCTGAAGTATTGTAAGCAATTTGTTAATACCTAGGTTCCCACCTGAAATCATTAGGAAGTATTTCTAGCATCCTAATGAATTTCCTTCTTGTAATTTGCATGGCTCTGATGGAGAGGAATGCTTATGCAGTGTCTTCGGTGGAAAAGTGTATAACCTGAGATTTACAGGTATAAAAAGGAAGGTGGCAGCCAACAGAACACTGGCTGTTGGTTTCTGATTCTCTGTCAGAGACTAAAAAGTACAGAATATAGTCTGGACATTCATATGTATATTCTAGAGCATGCCAAGCCTGCATATCTAATGCATGCATGCACAACCCTCCTCTGCATGCCAGGTGATTCACATGGTTTAGTGGGGAATAATATTAACAACAGTGCCTCATTGTGAATGATGCCATTATGGGTAGCGAGTTGTTTGGTTTTAGTCTCAAGGGAGAATAAGTAAAGATTGCTAATTTAGCCATCATTACCTGGATACCTTTTACTTAGGCCCTTTTCTGATCTTTTGGAGTGTTGTAGTTTAACCTGGCAGGTAGCTAAACAACCCACAGCCGTTCGCTCACTCCCCTCCAGTGGGATCGGGGAAAGAATCAGGAAAGAAAAAGGTAAAACTTGTGGGTTGAGATAAAAACAATTTAATAGGACAGAAAAGAAAGGGAAAATAGTAATGATTAAAGAATATACAAAACAAGTGATGCACAGTACAATTGCTCACTATCCGCCAGTTCCTGAGCAGCTGACCCCCAGCCAGCTTTCCCCTAGTTTTTACACTGAGCATGACATCATATGGTCTGGAACATCCCTTTGGTCAGTCAGGGTCAATTGTCCCAGCTGTGCCCCCTCCCAGCTTCTTGTGCCCCCCCAGCCAAGGGGGGGGGTGGGTGAGAAGTAGAAAACGTCTTGACTCTGTGTAAGCCCTGCTCAGCAGTAACTAAACCGTCCCTGTATTATCAACATTATTCTTATCCTAAATCCAAGATACAGCACTATACCAGCTACTAGAAGGACAATTAACTCTATCCCAGCCAAAACCAGGACATGGAGTTAAGACAAGTATATTCATTATCGTTAGGGTTGTAATGTCTATCTAAGAGCAAGCTTGGGAGAGTGGGCAGGAGTATGAAGGGCAACAGTCAGGGGAATCTGGGTAAGCGAGAGAGGGAAGAATTATGGAAATTGAGGATTCAGCCTAGGCCTGGGCAGGAGCTTCAGTCAGGAAAGAGCTTTTTGTCCAACTGAGCAGGTGGGAACAGAGGGTACAGCAAAGGGGACACACGCTAACAACTTTCGTGGACTTCTAACAACTGATTTTGCCATATTGATTCAAAGTGTTTCCAGCCTTGACCATATTCTGTCCTATTTTACCAAAGGGCTAATGAGATCTGCGTCAGATGTGCAGCAGTCCCTGTTGTCTGTGTTATTTCTCCAGACTAAAATATTTCTTTTAACTTCCTGTGAAAAACCTGCCTTTTCCCCTTTTTCTTTCTCCCTCGCTTCTTACCATTGCTGTTTGCTGTTGTTTAGGCAGTTCAGCTCTGATTCTCATTAATTTAGGCCCAGGGTTAAGTCAGTTTAGAGGTGTTCAAATTAGATTAGAATTAGGTTTGGTTTAGAGGTGTTTAGGCAATAATGACTTTGGCTGAATGAAAGAAAACAAGAGAAAAACATATAGTGGCATAAGCATATTATCCCAGTTTATTAAAGCCAAATTTAAATGTATAAGCACAAAGCATAGAATACATGTTCTGCAGTTAGGTTTTTGCCCAAAGGTTATGAAACATTCTCCCTCAACTAACAGCACATTCTGTGTTATAATGAAACACTTGTAAAATACAGACAGGCTGAGTGTTCAAGGATTACTTGTTCATTTAGGGTATCATAGCCAAGAAAGAAGTGCACAGAAAGTAGTACTTCAGGATTCAAAAATAGCCTGAGCTTTCCTTGTGTGGTCTGGTCTCCCAACAACCTGAGGTATATAGTTCACAGTGTTTATCTGGAAAGTCTGTTTGCCTGCAGGATCTGAGAAGTCATAAAATTTGATCCTCTAAAATCCTCTATGCTAGGGAGAGAGAGGGTAAAAAAAATCCATTGCAGTAAGATGCAGCAGTGAATTCTGAGGACTAAGAACAGAGCTTTTCCCGAGCATGTCAATGCTGCTCTCAGCTCTAAGGTAACAAGAGAATTTTCTTCCTTCTGAGGCTCCCTAACACATTATCTATGTCCTATGCAAATTCCAGGATTTGATTTAAGTAACAAGACTTGCTTCCCCCCCCCCCCAATGATTTGTCTAACTGTAGTCAAGAAGTCTTATGAAACATTTTATATTTCATTTTGCTTTTCTCAGGGAGAGGGAGTATGTTCTGCATTCTAATCTGCTTTTTCCTGTGGGCAATAGCATTCAAAAGGCATGGCTAATTTTTTAAAGTCCCATTACAATTCCTGATATCAATTAAACATTATTTTTACTATCTCTCACTACACTCCCAAACCATTTTTTGAAAATGTCTTAGGAAAGTTGCCTGCAAAATCTCTCTGTAAAATTTCTTCTATAGTCCTTCTTCCAACTAGTGATTCATTGTGGGGGGTGTGTGTGTGTGAGGGGTGAGGGGAAGGAATGTCAAAGTCTGGATTTAAGGCAAGTGGGAAGTTTTTCTTTCAAGCTGCCTGCTGATGCTTCCATTGCTAACTCATTAGCAACATCTACCTATAAACTTTTAGTCATGAAGTCTATGGGACTAGCAAGGGAGTGAAGGTGCACCTTTACCATTGCATTGAACCTCTTGCTGTACCTATCTTTTGTGTTCCTCTTACTGAAAATCACCACTGTGTAAAAGATTAATCTCACCCAATTATTTTAAGGGATGATGAGATCCACATGGGAGCACAAATCTGAGATGTTTCGGATAAAACCACATTTGATGAAATGCTACTATACCTTTTTTCACTTTTACAGTATCAACTGTCCTGATCTCCTGTTACCAAGATGTCAGGTTAAACAACCCATCTGTACTTCATGTGAACCATGGCTTTTGTTATCTTGCAGTAAAAGTATTTTCTATTACAATATGTAAACTATTTCCCTAGCATTTATTTTCCTGCTCAGCTTAAATCTTTTTCATTTGAAAGCTTTGTGAAGCAGCCGTGGTAAGAAACATAGATCTACGCTTATGTATACTGGGTTTAGGAATATTTAATTTAGTTTCCTTCAGCAGCCTTTCCTTTTGAGAGTTTTGTAACTGGACAACTGGGTCTGTGACCTTATTTCCATTGTTTATAAAACAAAATATCAGTAAGAAAGTCTCATAGACTTCTGTCCTCCTACCTTGTGGACTTTTGTTACTGAAGTAGTCTTATGCTTACCTTAAAATGCCTTCAGTTCTGAGTGAGATGGCTCTGCATAGATTACAACAGTTGTCATGACATCTTATTTTTACTCTTCCTCTTTTATATTTGTTGGTGGGATCAGAAGTAGTCCAGCTCAGTGCATTCTATTTGTTTTTGTTAAGTGATTCCATGGTTCCAGACCAGAACACTACATCCACCAGTATGCTCAAATCCCTTCAACCAAAAGCTAAGGGAATGGGATGTCCTTCAGGTTCAAATTTATTTTCCATAAATAAATAAAGAAAACCAAACAGCAGCAGCAACAACAAAAATCACCCCAAAGCAACCTGCAAAAAACCTCCTCCAAAACACTGGTTTTATTTGCCTTTCAAACAATGGAGCTAAACATTAAGATGTCCATTGAAAATACCAAAAGTTTTGGTATCTCTGCTCAGGCCTGACACACAAAGAAAATGGAAAGTCTAATAACAGCTTAATTAAAAGATGTCTTAATTATGTCTGTTTTGGTTGTTATGCGTTGATACAGCTATGCTTAAATGCTTTTAAGAACATGGAAAGTTAAAGCCTAAAACATACAGTTAAAAGGTCTCCCAAACTTTAATAAAAAAAAAGTATTGCTACTTGATCTTGTTGAAAGTGATCCAAGAGATCCGCAAAAGCTTATTGTTTCACGTGACGTATCTTTTCAGCTTTTCAGCATTTTTAAGTTTTCATTTAATGTAGTTTAACGATGCTATATTCATATTGTTCATATAAATGAACCTGTAATGTATGAACAATGCAATGTATGAACTGTACATTTATATGAACCAAGTATAATAGCAATAAACATTTCTTTAACAATGCATTATATTAATAACACCTGCTTAATGTTCATTGTAAATTCTATCAAATAACTTTTTGCAATTGAAATCCCCTACTCAATGAGTTGTAACAAAATATTAATTTGAAATAAGAAAAATGTAACAAGCTTATTCCTTCTAAATCCCCTCTTCCCATGAAAACGAACCAAACAAAAATGATCTGTCATTTATTTAATGTATAGCCTATAGCCCTATGTATGTAACCTGGAAGAAACAGCCTATAATTCAAGTGTAATTTCCAAGGAGAAGTAAGGTCTATCACTCTCCTGAGGCATCAGCACAATCTTTCATTCTCTAGAGTGGTTCATGGAAGTGCTATTAATTTCTATTACTCTTACCTGAGGATTATACTCATACATCAATGCAAGTAATACAAAATTAATATTACGTTACCTTAATAGAATTTATTCAACGTTGTTAGTATATCTAACGTTATTTGGTCTTACATAATTTGATGTAACAATTCAATCAGATGAAAAAGTATGTTAAAATTAATAGTAATTACTGTATTACAAGAAGCTGATCCTAACAATTGTGAAAGACCATTGCACTTGATAGTTTGTTTTTTTTAAAGGTCTGAGAAACCATTGCATTAGCCAGTCTGACTTTCCATATAAAGGCCTCCCATTTATTTCTGTATTCCTCCGTTCCTCCTGTAACAGGGGCATGAGTAAAGCATGCCTTTCAAAGAAATTACTGAGTATTCAAATACTTTCTATACCTTAATATTTTCACATAATTTCCCTTGATAGTTTATTATTAACAATTAGCAAAGATCAGAATTTATCATTTTGATACATGTCTTCTCCTTCTGGTGGCTGTTTCCTGATATCTACTCCATTAGATAGAATGCAATGAAAGTCTTTGGTTTGGTACAAGGAAACACTTGCAAGATATTATTCATAGTTTATTATTGAAAACAAATGCTACTCTGTCTACTAGTATCAGTCTGGGGCAGGGAAGATAAATAGATAACTTTTTTATATATAAAAAAGAAGCAACTATAATTAAAAACACTATTATCAATGAGATTAGAACTTCAGATGGCTACTGAATTATTTCAGCTCTCTGCACATTTTGGGTTTTTTTTAAGCTATTTGTTTTCAACATGAACTCCAAGAGAAAATGACTAGAAGTTTTACAGTACATTGCATACTTCACAGTAGGGAGGCTGTAAACAATTGTTGGTATATCTGTAGTGTATATAGCTTTACTTCACGATTCATTTTGAAAAGTTAGTTGAAATTCAACAGTCAAATACTGAGGTAATCTTGAATTTTCTAAGATTCAATAGAAAAAAAAAATCACCTTAATTTTACTTTCTAGTTTTCCAAGTGTCACAAGGTAGGTAATAGAGTATAATCTTACATCAATCTCTGGTTAAAATGAATGTATTCCTCAAATACATAGTTGAGCACTTTACAAAAGGGGAGGTGCAATTGATTAATATTCATATCATGGACTCGTCTTTGCCTTTGCAACACTACCTTATCTGCCTTTGTAAGATGAATGGTAGAAACAAAATATTATTCCTAGAAATTTCTCAGCATATAGGTTTTAATCAATACTGGTAGATACACTACAATTTTACTCATAATTATGCCCTAACACAGACTAAATATCACTTGCATTCCTGGATTGTAAGAAGGTAATTGATGTTGACTCTCTCATGTCTGCACTCTCTAACTGTCATCCTTCCTGCAGATTTTCTTTTATCTAGACAAAAATTTGCAAAGAGGAAAGATAAGATCTGAATGAGCCTCAGACAGCCTGAACAATAAAATGCAATGCACATTATGTGGTTTTTAGAAAATTACACTTTAGAAAATTACACTTAAAAACCATCTCTGAAATTAAAAAAAAAAAAAAAAAGAGCTGGGGTTTTAGGCAAATTACTCCCATTAATGTCAATGGGAATTATGCAGCTAAGATCCATCTGTACTGGGGTTTTTTGGGGGAAAAAAATAACACCATATTGTCAGGAAATAGAATACTTTTCTGTAATTGTGAGGGTACCTGGAGTTTTAGGAACTCACATGAGGGAGGAAGATAATAGATTACCCATTACATACTTTCCCTTAGAATTTCCACTGATAATTCAGTACGCTAAAATATTGCCTCTTGGAGATCTCTCACCCCCTTCTCTGTCTACTCAGATCTGGAGTGTCCTCAGATAATTTCAAAATAAATATATACTCTGAATATGATTATCTTATGAGCTATATGAGATAAGTATATCCATCTACAGCACCTCATTTCTTTCTTGGTAGGCTGGAAGAAAGTACATCTTGTGCTGTCCATACATGGGAAAGTAATTCTACACTGAATGTCTGAGCATTTAAAGTGTACTGCAATACCTGCACAAATAACAGTAATTACTTCTGTATAACCATCACTTACATAGCATTCGTAGCTCCTTGGACTTAGCTTAGGAGACTTGTAGCCTCCTTGTAGGATTTGACTACATAAATTGGCTTATACACTCTTCAGTACATAAGCTGGTTTGGTCGTAGTGGTACGTGTTTCAGTGCAAAAGTACGTACCTCTTCCATGCCATTAAGTGTTTTCATGATTAAAGCATTATAAAAACAGTAACACTGCACAGCCATATAAAATTGGTAGAACTTTTTTATGTTATGTGCCGTGAAACTGCTTATAAATCTAACACATATTTGGTTTGTCATCAAAGTATGGAGCCACTATAATAAAGAAGCCATAGATACATTGTGTTTCTGTAAGAGTGAGCTGCCTGGAAATTTACCAAGAGTCAGCTTCTGTGCATGCTCCGTTGATTCCCCCCACCTCACCCCTATTCAGCTCAGAACTGTGGCCGGTTGCTTTAGGACAATCGTCCTCATGAAAGCAGTGTAAGTATAGAAGGGTAACAGCCCATGGAAGATTGATCCTTAAAGTCAGCATGGACATTTTCTTTTATTTTTCCGTTTTAAAAAAAGACAAAATTTGGGAAACAGGCCCTTCTCTGGTTCAGTTAAAATGAAGGAAAGATTATATTTGGCCTTTGCCTCCTTTTTTGTTGGGCCCACAGAATCCTTGAGATTCCTTTTGGACAAGATCTTACGTCAGAAATAAAAAGACAATAGAAAACTTTACAAGCCTACTAAAAAGCAATGATTTAGTGAAATGAGAATCCTTGAATTTAAAGATAAAATAAAAACCAGGTCTACTTCTCAGCTTCTTTTCAAGGGCAATATTAATCAGGGCATATAGGCCTAACTGTAGGGTGCTCATTTCCCTTGGGAGCTGTCTGCAGCCTGCTGCATGTGGGTCTTTATACACCTGACTGCAGTTTTAGGAAATGTGTCCACTTATATCATGAACAATATTACCAGAAGAAGCGTTGCTTTTAAAATGCATTAATCTTTCTTTCTCTGCCTATTTTTGAAAATAAGTATTAACGTGTAGAATTGTAATCAGGTTTCCAGAAATCTATTTGTTGTATACAACGTTACTGTGACATTAGCACGAAGCTACTTCAGTGCAGTTGGTACTGAAGAACATTAGGAGTTAGAATGTAACTTTAGCCCAGAGCAATAGTTTCATCTTGAGGGTGAAGGCTTTGCCTGCTCTGCTTTACACAGTCCAAGGCTTTCTTTAAGACTAGTGGGTACCCTGCTGACACATCTAGGCGATTTGCTTTAATGCATGGTCAGACAGACATGCCTAAATAGAAAAAATGTGGATTAGCCTTTGTGTAGAACTTCTATGGATGGAAAGTGGACAGAAGAAAGTGCGTGCTTTGTTGAAGCCTGGTCTGGAGATAGTTTTCCTTAAAAGTATATAAGCATAGACAAGGTGATGTGGAACTTTTGCGTAACTTCTCTGCTTCCCCTTTGCTTTGAGGAGTTGTAATTTGCTGTGCCCAAAGAGGAACACCTGCTTCATACTCCCCTTCCCAGGTCTGCCATGTTTTTTCTTCATATTCCTCAGGGATCGAAATCAGCAAACCAAGCAGCAAGTCAGCAGATTTCACAGTTCCCCCCACCCCCACCTGTGTGGTTGGGCTTTTTGTTGGTTTGTTTTTAATGAAACAAATCTGTCACTTCTGTATCTAGGCTTCCCAAATACTGTTGGGTTTATGAATTAAGGACTTTGGCAATTTTTCTCCAGAGGCTTCTAAGGCTTACTCTAATACTGTGGTATCTAATAATATCCAATCTTGGGAATGTCATTAATTCTGAAAATTTCAACAGCTTTGTATTTTTCCATATTTCTGCCTAGACACCTTGCTCGGCATCTTGTTCCCTTCACATAATCTTACATTCATGTGATGTGTTGATACAAGAACAACCTGTGGCACATTATTTTCCCAGATTTTGCTGCCATAAATGGTGGCAATTTCTAACAAGACTGAGCTGTGTGTGCAGAATACCAGTGCAAGAATTCTGGTGCAAATGGTGCATTACAAAGCTCTCTGTAATAAATAGTGTTCTGACAAGAGCAACAGGCAAATGGATCACTTTTTGCTCATTCTTTCTTCCTTACTGTAGTAATCAAGGCCGTGCTTACTCCTACTGAACAGAATAGCTTAACAGATGTAAATGTGGTTGCTTCTGCTTTGCACGTGGTTTTAGTTTAAGTTGTAATTGTACTGCAGTTGCTGAGAGTCTGATGAAGTCTGATCCTCTACAACTTTTTTGAAACACAAATGTTCAGCACAGTGTCATTGATCAAATTGATTCTGAGGACAGTTTACCAAATTGCCCGGTACTGTATGTGTACTTGCTCTCTATGGCTGTGACCATGCTACTATTTAATCCATGAATAAAAAGTTTCTGGACACATGTAATTCAGATTCTTGTACTTAAAGCTGTTGTTTTAATATAAGTTAATATTTGTTGTACAGCTACCATAGCTTGTATATGTTTTAACAACATAGTAGAAATTATTATCTTGGTACCTCTCTCAATGAAATAATATATTTGAAAACAATTATTCCTTTAATTATTTTTTTAAATGTTACTATATAGTAACAAACTATCCCCACTGCAGAATGAACATTAAAGGTAATGAACACAAAACTAATTTTCTGCATTTTAACTACATTTCATATGACTAATGATAAATTTTCATTATAAAATGTTAATCAAGCAAATAAGTTTGCACTCCCTCTTTCATCAGAGTTTCTGTAATTAGTGGTTTATGTTTATTAAATTATTTTAATTTTTGTCACATATCAAGGACAATCTACCATATGGTTTAGAGTAATTAGCACTTTGTTTATTTTAAGAATTCCATTAATTCAGCAGCTACTTTTTAAATAAAGCCAGCATGGAAATGGAGACTTTGCCTGAGTTTTCCAAGTAAGAAATAAGACTCCTCTTCTTTATCACTAGCCCACTGTGGCAGACACCTACCCAGATCCTCAGCAGGTGATTCATGCAGAGACATCAGTGAGGTTCCAGATGCAATAAAAGTATGAACTTTTGTCTTTTAAAAACACAGAATCAAATGGAAGTCAATACGGTTCCATGTGCAACATGCATGGTTTATAAATACCAACTCTTCTCCTTTCAAAAAGGGAAAACCAAACAGAATCCACATGATACATATTTAAATGGAGCTAAGAAACTAGCTTTACTGTTTCAAAAATGGCTGGTGGATTTTGTCAGTCCTAGTATCTTACTTACCTTTACAGATCAGCTCTGGTCTTTTTCATAAATGTCTGTGTGCCTTCCTTGGAATCGCTGTACACTAAGAGTCCCTTTGAGCATCCTGCTCTACTCCCCTTATTGCTAATATGAAACCCTTTTTTGAAATAAAATTTGGTACTACGCCAACGTTACTTACCAAACATGTCATTTCTGAACAACGATGATGTCAAAATGTTAGGATGTTTTAAGAGATATTGATGCTATTTGTGTGTTGAGGCAAAGAGAAAATAGCACTAGGAAAGGAAGTTTTTTACCCTGTGAGAGCATTTCTGTGTGTATTTAAATCAGTTTCTCTACAGAGCCTCGCTTGATATACATTGCAAATAGTTTGCAACTTATGATTTGCCAGAATAGCAATTTGTGTGGTCAGCCGTCCATGATCTTTTTTAGTTCACAACACAGCAGAAAATTTGACATTTTCTCCACTTTCATCCACTGTACTTTGAAAAGTTTACATCGAATTCAGTCTGTTGGACACACAAGAAAGGTTTTGTCACAGTTCTAATAAGTTCTGCATCGATACATTTCACCAGGCTGATACAACATGAGGCAACACAAAGCCATGCAAAGCCACGCAACTTGTCTGATTAATTTGGTTGGAGATTGTTAAGTTCAAAACTATTTTGCTATATTGAAGCAGATAAAAACCCCTGGGATGCAAGATGATTTGTTCTGCTTACAGATGACTTGCGGCAAGAGATAAAAATATCATATTGTGGTTCATGTAATCATTCTGGTGTTGTTTAGACAGTAAATATATATGATTTCTTTGATTGTTAGCAAGTGAGGTGAAGCTATTTTGTTTATATATCATAATGCAATTAAGGAGAAAAATAACAGAAATATGTGTAAAAGCAGGTCTGTTAACTCCTTTACACCGCAGTGTTTATACAGAATTACGTTTTACTTAATACAGTGACATTTGCACACTTACATGCTTTCTAATAGCATAAGGGTAGAATTTTTCTCATTTTCAGGCCAGCTAGCATCAAAACCCTAGCATGCTGCACAAATGCAAGTGGAAATATCTGTTGTGATGAACGCTTATTTGCTTACCTCTCCCACATTTCAGGACTCTGAGAGGGTTTGTTTGCTTGTTTCCCATCAGGAAGAGCAGTTCTATTTCCCTGAGCATCTGAACTTACTTTTCTTAAATTATAGGTGCTTAGAACACTTACTCATTAACATAAGTCATTGCCTCTTAATGGGTTTCTACATAAATATATTCACATACTTTATCTTTTAATAATAAGGAAGAATCTGTACTTAATGCACCTTCAGTATCAATTTTTCTATATTTTTTTTAACTCTGTGTTTTCAGTTGAAAAGTCTAATATTAGAGCAGGCTTTCCCTAGGCAGAAGGTTAATTTCACAGTTCAGAAAGGCTACACCCAATCTAATCACTGGTAAATCTTGAAATAACTTGAGGCTTACTGACTTCTCTTTCTATCTGGATGCACTTTGCTTCTACCAAGCATCTTGCTGGCACAAGGCGTATCACACTGAGGTTGGTCTATAATATGATAGCAAAGTTTTTTCTTAGTAGATTGAATGGCTGCTTAAAATTAAAATTTGAGTCTTTTGGGAAAACTAAGCCATGCAAAGCTGCTCAAAAATCTTCAGCTGAAATTAAAGAAAATATAGATATTAAAAATAAGGTCTTTAAGGAAAATAAAATATGTTTTCAGCTAATGCTTTCTTTCCTTGAAATTTTTTTTTGAGTCACTGAAATTTTAACATGTTCTGTTAAAAAAAAAATAATCCTATTATCCTGGGGTTTTTATTTTAAATTTCATCTGACTAATTTTCTTTCCTCTCCTAACTTTGCTGAGCTTGTTGCATTCTGTTCTCCCTAAAAAGTTGTTCTCATCCTTTTAAGTGTTTCTATTCTCCTTTGATACCAAGGTTTGATTTTTAAGATTGCTTTCCTGCAAGGCTACTCTGATCTAGTAATCAATGCCTGGATTAAGTCTCAGAATCTACTTATTGTAGTGTAAGCAGCAGATATTATAGGCTTTGCAGATTTGTTGGAAAAAAATTCCATTCTTCTAATTGCAAACTAAAGGAACGGAAAAAGGACTAGTGAGCTTTGTGGGACTAAATAGTTTACATGGAGCCTATAAATTGCAGTATCTGAATGCTAACACAACTTGGCTACGTCTTGGCTCTAAATTTTTTTTTTTTTTTTTAAGACTGCTTATCATGAATAAGATTCCACTGAGTATGTACTGGCCTGTTAAAAGTCTAAATTTTACTCTCTGACCTCTTAAGGGTTATAAAAAGAAAATAAAAACAAATTCTCCTTTGTGAAGACTAGAAGAAAACACTAGGTAGATCTAAACCAAATGCTGACTGTACTTTAAAAAGAAATGTCAAAGGAGTTAAGCAATACTAAAACTATAGTTTTAGTACAGCATGAAAATCGGAATGGCATGAAAATCAGAGCTTTAGAGTTACTTGTAAAATCAGCCTGTCATATCATATCCTGTATTTCAGGAAATTGTATTTAGAAAATATGTACGTGAAAATGCTTTGCAATCCAGTACACTATATTTTATGGTCAATAAAGGCAGAAGTACTTTTTTCTTTCTTTCTTTTCCTTTTTTGTTTTTTAGATATCTGACCGCTATGTTTAATGTAGTCATGGGGAAATTTGAAAATTAACTTTCCAGATAGGTACAGGTTTTGACACACTTATTTGTTTTGAAACAACAAGAAAAAAGTCATTGACTTAGATTTGTAAGGTCAGGTTGCTGGGAACAACACAAATATTGTATCACTACCTATATTATTTTACAAAATTAGAAAAGTTGAAACAATAAGTTTTGGTTGTTTATAGATTAGGTGGCCTCGTTCTTTAAGTTAATGGTAGCTCAACTTGTCTATGTCCCTATGAATTATAAAATTATTTTGTATTATTGATTACAGTTTTATTGTTTTCATCAGTTTCAAATCTCCTTGGTAGAGTTTAAACAGCTACGTCAGTGCAATGAATTATTTTATGGTGATATTTTTCTATATTACTCAGACCAAGATAGGTAATAAGTCTTACTGTGAAATTATTTGCACAGTAACTGGGACAATTGCTATCAAAAGGTAAACTATTAAAGATGTATTTATTGGTGTAGATATGAACGTCTTTCCATAGATTTATATGTACAACCTGGACATATTTAAGACTAAATGAATCTGATATGAGCACCATAATAACAAATCCTTGGTGTACATAGAATAAAACAGTGCAATTAGTACTGAAGTGTAATCAGTATACTGTTATCAATAGTTTACAGAATGTTAAAAATACCCCTTATAAATTGCAACAAAAGCAAAACACCAGTGATCTGATTTCCTCTTTTTGTTCAGATTAAAAACAAATAATGTATCCTGTAATAGAAAAAAAGAAATTTAGAAGTGTTTTGCATTTAGTTTATTCCCAATGCCATTTTTACATAAACTTATAAAGCAGCAAATATTTAAGGAATTGCAGTACACAAAACAAAGAATATCCCTCTGAGCAACTCTTGTATGAAATCAAAGTTTGAAATTTGGGGACAGTTTACTGCCTTGTGTAAATTCTCATGAGTTTTTCTCATGTCATTGAAGACATCTAGCTCAGAGTATACTTACCACTGCATACCAGACTATGCAGCAAATTGTTTACTTTGTTCATTCTCATGTAGGTGATATGAAGGTGTTTAGTGAATAGATGCAGTGTGTTACTAAGGAGAAATTCTTGAGTTGGTAAATGAACTTAATGAACTTGCTGCCTTTTTTCCTTTTTTTTTTTCTCAATTTGAGTATGTATTTTACTTGTTTCTTATGAATGAGTTTTTACTACTAATACTAAGCAGGGAAATCAGGCTCTTTAGTAAGACATTGTGAATGTTTTAGATAGGGAAAGTAGAGTATTTCAGAAATATGCTGCTTAAAACATATGTTACTATGTAAATATATAATTAATTTTCAAATGGATTTTCATTCAGTATTTTAGCACGTGAAAAAAGTAATATAACTAGAAAATGCAGCTTAATAAGTACTTGCTCAAATAAAAAAGAAATAACTTCAGCAACTCTTAGACTTCATTATTTAGAAGCTGTTGTAGAAGAATTGTACAAGTAAAATTGGGAAAGCGAAAAAGTTTTCTGAACAACTATCAGAATGTATATTTATAGGAAGCTTGAGGCTAGAAATGCTTGTGTGTTTTCAATGAAGTATTTCACTGACTTAATTTTTAGTTCAAAGTAGTAAAATGATAAATTTCAGCCATTTAAAACTTTTAAGTTAATAACTCCACAACAAATATTTTTGTCATAAGTAATTTTTGATGTAGTGCTTCTTTGTTAGCTTGATGGCAATAATTCAACATATTAACGTGATTAAAGCAAGTACCTTTTTCACAATTTCTGATTAACAAGTTTGCTCTGTAAATATTTACAAAATTTGAGACTAACACCCTGATAGCATAATATATGGCTTATGGAAAAAATATTTTCATAGACTCTTATAGAAGGGATTCAGAGATTTGCAGGGGAAGAAAACAGAGCTAGAATTAAGCATAGGTAAGCCCAATACTCTGACCTGAACTAGAAATAAGTGGGTCAGCCTAAGAGGTTGTGCTGGTACATTTAAGATAAAACAGCATCCTCCAGGGAGATGTAATAGTTGTCCCAGTTCTTGGTAACAATCAGTTAACTTGTCTTGGATTAAATGTGACACTCCTCTCAGGAACTAATTGATTGATTCATTGTTTTAGCCTGGCACTTCTGCCTATGGTTGTCAAGCCCTGCTGCTGTCCTATAGTGAGCACTGCATCAGGCTGCTCTCTTCAGCCACCTTATTTTCAGCTCATAATGGAGGTATCATGTGCCATCCAAAGGCCTTGTGCCTCACCCAAAGGCCCCCAGTGCTTGTTGTGCTTGTTACAGGGACTTTTACTGTGCCTGGTCTCCTTCTTCTCTGCCACTTACTTACATTTAGTGGATTGGTAGACATCAGCCTTCCAAGCATTTGCCTATTACTTCATAAACTGTTTAATGCCTACTTAAGCTAGCCATGGCCCATTCCATATATGCAATATGTTCACACTGGTTGACACAGTTTCAGTTCTTGCTATATTTGTATTGAGAATGAATACTATATTAATATGTATAAGGGTTATAAACAGTTATTGTTTTAACTAGAATATGAAAGAAATATCTGTCACTGTGAGGTTTTAAATTGCCCATGAGTTGTTTCATATTGTGTACAGATGCTGTGATACTGGTCAATCATAGAATCACAGAATGTTTTGGATGCAAGGTACCCCAGGCTCTCTGACCTCCTTTCCTCTTCCTTGTCCTTAGAAATAATAACTAAAAGACTTATATAGGACCTATGTCTCAAATATAGAGCTTTTAAAGTATAATAGAAATAAAAGTTTAGTCTTTAAGACATAAAAGACAGGTATTTTTGCATAACAAGAAATGCAAAATCTTTTACTCCATGAACAAATTGCTCACTTTTAGTCTTCTGGATGTAGGTGTGAGAATGACTTGCTCTGCTTATTCAAAAAAAGAGATTCAGATGCTTTATCAGTTGATTGTTTTCTGAAAATTGAAGTTTACATCCATTTTTGTGTGGTATTGCCTCAGTAGAAAGAATCTTTTCCTATTATCTATCAACATATTTTAATGTTAATATTAAAGGCATTTTTACAGAAAAATAATACAGTGGTTTTCCAAAGAAAATCCAAGATGAGAAATAACGAGGTAACAGAGCTATGGGAAAAGATTGGTTGGTTAGAGCGAACAACTAAGGGGATCATAGTGAAAAACTTGCTGACTGTGAATTTGCTGTGTTATACTTTCTTTTTGGAAGGGAAATGTTATTTTGAAATATGGCAATATGTGTTATATTTTGCTGATACACTTATACAGCTGATGTATTTTAAGAAATCCTTAGTTCTAGACAGTTCTGAACTGGAATATTGGAATACTTTAGGCAATGCATGTTAAAAAATGTTAAAAATGGAAAGAGAAGACTGGAAGATAACTGAACCAAGAGAAGATACTTTGTTTTGCTTTAAAGATGAAATGTTTTGTATGTTCACTGTGATGCAAGCAGATCAGGAAAAATATGAAAAAAAAAAAAAGTAGTTGAGGGGATTTTGGCAGACTTTCATTCAGGACTGAGGACAGTCAAGCACTGCTCCAGGGCTTACAAGGTTCTGGAACACTCTCCCCATGTCATGGAATAATTTAGGCTGGCAGTGGCCCCTACCTACTTGAACGAGTTGCTTAAAGCAGATCTAACTTGAAAATTACATTAGGTTGAACAGGGTCTTGTTCAGTTCAATTAGGAGCATCTCTCAAGAGTAAAGTGATGGCAAATGGGCGGCCTCTTTGGACAATGTGTTTTGATGCTTAATCACTGTCATTGTGAAAAACAAAAGGTGAAAAATACTAGGGGAGTTTAAAACCAGGTTATATGGAAAACTTTCTGCAGCAGGCAAAGTGTAGGTGATTTTATCTTAAAGCAGGAAGGAGGATGAATTAGACTAAGTCTCTTTTGGATCTGTATGTCTGATTTTTTTGGTAACTAATTCTGTAAGTAATATGTTTTTTCTACTTTTAATTGCAGCAGGAAAAGAACCAGGAAAGCTCAAGAAATAAAGGTCAGTGATAATTATTTTCAAAATGTGGAGATCCCTGTAATTATTGCAAATCTGACATCTATTGTTAGATAAAAAAATTATCCAGACAGATTGTTTGCTGAGTATTTTGGTATTTGAAATGATAAAAACATATCCAGGAAAGGGGGATGAAATGCAGAAAGTAAATGCATAAGCTACTGTGTTTGGAACTCTGCTGGAGATGGGCAAGGCTGACTGCTGTACTCTGGATGGGGTGGGCTGCACAGCTTCTCACTAAGTTTATGACCTCGACTGTGGATGCTTATTATACTTCAGTGAAACATCAGTTCTGTCACTTTAGCTTCTCCCTTTCCATTTAGTAAATCTGTAATTGGATGTGATTCCAATTTATGCACAAATTAATCATGTCCATAGTAGGCTGCCTTGCAATACTACTGTCATCTGTGGTTTTTGCATACAATTTTTTTTATAATTTCACTGCTCTTTCCTCTGTGCCAGTGGCTAAGCACTACATGAAGTAGAATATCCAGGTTAAAGAAGTGCCTTGTATCAAGTAAATGAAGAGTTCAGAAAAATTGTGGATTTCGTGCTTCTTTCTGATATAAAGTCTGTTAAGAGGCAGAACACTTGGTTAAAAGTTTGATAAGCAAGCAATGAAAGGCAAAATTACCAACAGAGGCAAAGATTGTTGTTTTGATATTGTAATTGCTTACAGAGGTAGCCTATGAGGTACTTTAAAAAGGAAATCAAAGGGAAGGTAGAAGAAGAAAGAATACCAGTTAAAGGTTACAAAGAGAGGAGGGAATTAAGTGATAAACTAACCTATATCTTTTTATTGCCTTAGGAAGCAATGTTTAATCATATCACCTGAGTCAGCTGTTCTTAGTTCAGTTATTTATGTATCACAGTACTCATTAGTCTCTATTCCTTGCATTCCCTCATACTATACATAGACATCTAAAGTCAAACTAAGTCTGATGGTTGTCTGGAGTTGTGTCAGGACAATTATGTTTTTCATGATATGATAATTTACATCATCTGAAGGACCTAACAGTGTTTCATTTGAAGACTGTGCATGGTAAAATAAACAAAAAAACCCCCTTCACTTTCAACCAGTTTGTGATTTTTTTTTTCCCCCCTGAGGTAATACAATGTGAAGTTGAATCATCTGTACATGTAGTGAGTGTATCCATGATGATATTGTTCAAAAACCTTTCTTGTCTTATGATTTAATGTAAATTATATAAAAGGTTGTCAAAACTCAGATTAGATTACAGAAATAAGATATTTCTGAATACTTAATTTTAGGGACATTAAAAATTTTAAGCTTCTCTCTGCAAAGAAGGATACTGAAATTGGGCATTCTTGTGGATTTTTATTATTTGTTTCAGTTATTTTATGCTGTTTGACACTCCTCCCCCCCACTCCAGTTGCCAGGTGTATGGTCATTATAGTATATACCTCGGGAACAAGTAAAAGTAGGAACAAAATAATAAGTTAGTTGGGAGTGCCCATCATTTTCATTAGCTGTTAGTTTAGTTAACTAACCACAGAAACAATTTTCAAAGGCTTATAAAATATTGCCTGCAACCACAGCCAAAGCAAAGCATTAAACTGTACTTGAAAGGAGATATCCATTACCTCCAAACAGGCAGTGAAATTGGTGTTCAGCTGCACAAAATTTGTTGTGATTATATCTGTAACATCTCTTGAGGAAATTTTTAATCTACTAAACTTCCTGCATGCTGTGCGTGTCTCTGCCTAAACTGACAATTCAACCTGGGAATTTCAGTGGTCTGAAAGAATACTCACGCTTTGGAAAAATTATTATATATAGATATGCTTAATAGCTTAATTTTTGGGGTGTGTTGTTTTATAGTTGGCTTTTTTTGGCCTTCTTTCAAAGTCTTTAAGTTTCTTATCTGTTTTCATGTGTTCTTTTTCCATGTCTTTGCAAACTTTCAGAAAGTTATTTTTGTTTCACTTGTAGCTTACGGCATATAGGATGTTAAAAGATTTTCTGCTTAAAATACTGGTTGGTTTGGGTGAAATAAGGCTGAACTGGTGTTTCGGGGTACAGCTTCCTGCATTGTCAATCAGCATCTCCCCTTCACGCGCAGTACCTAAATGCACCGTGCTCTGTGCACGTTCTTGTGAGATCGGTAAATTATCCCCGGGTTCTCAGGACAGGTTTCTAGCAGTGTTCCTTATGCTCTCTGCATATGGAAGCTGCTGCATACAATAAAAGGACAAAAGCATTTTCCATGGTTCCTTAAATGTTCTGGAACTTTCAGAACCAATGTTGTCTTCTTAATTCAGAGGACTGTTAGAGCCCATGTTAAACATCCATACCAAATGAAACTCTGGAGTCTCTGGCGTGCCTCATAACTTCCATTGATCATCAGTATTTCAGTATCTACTTTTATCCAGTGTTTCTTTAAGATTGCATTTTTATAAGAGGAGGATATTGCAGCAGAACTAAAGTCAAACTCCTTTTGACTTCAGCAGGAGCAAGGCACTAGTAACAAGCACCATTCCATATAAATGCCTAGTAATTTTGCATTGCTGTAAAATAAATCTGATTCTTATTCATATTTTAGTAATGATGTTATTGTTTTGTAGGCTTTGTTTTTTCTCCTGAAATTTTTCTGACCCACTTGTTTTTCCCATCTGTTACTTCTGCTGTCAGCAGCTAAGTCACACCAAATCGAAGCCAATACTCAAACATGCCCTGTTCTGACACTAATCCCATCTCTCTCTGATCTGTGATATTCTTTTTCTTGTTCCATTTAATGGATAACAGAACTTTGTGTACACTGCTTGAGGAAAAAGAAACACTGCTTTGATGTAAAATAGTATGTTAGCATCTTACAGTTTTGGTGTATGCTGGCAAACTTCCTTATACTTCTGAGAATTTTTCCTGCATGGAAATGATTATCACAGCACAAAATACAAATGAAATTAGTTTCATAGCACATCTCTCTAACATGAAGGAAATAACAAGGCAAACAATCACCAGTTAAAATCTTGCTAAATTTTACTCACTGGTTTGGAGTCACAATTTGACTTTCTTTAATTCTCTTTTCTGGTGTTAACTCCTTCAGACAAATGAACATTTTATTCCAAACCTTTACTGGGTAATAAAATAGATATTTTTGCAAGGAATTGGAAATATGTTTGGCAATATCAGAATTGGTGTTGTATTTAAGCAGTTTGCAGAATTTTCTTCCCAGTTTATGCATAACTTTGGAGATTTTCAGGTGCTTTTAATAAAGTACATTATAAACTTAAAAGCAAAAATTGTTTCTGACAACATTATTCTGGAAAACTTTTATTTCTGAAGAACCAGAATGTTGACTAGTGACACATATCAACTTTTTGCCAAACTTCAAAATTATCTCAATTCCTTTGCTCAGAAAAGCATGGGCACACTGGAAATAATTAGACATGGAATATTTCGGTTAATGGGTAAAGTTTCAGATGATCAGTTCCCAAAGCCAGGCACAGTTATTTTGAATTACAGTATAATAATTTTATTCTTTAAGAACTAAAAATTAATTTCAATATAGGAAAGCAGTGTGTAATATATGTTTCTAAAAAACAACAGCAAAACAAGGAAAAATCTACAAGAACAAAAAAGCTAAGAACAAGTTTTGAACTCAGGTGAGAGTAAGGTGGTTGTTTTGCTGATACTGAACGATGAGATGATGCTGTACACAACTTGTGTAACTTTGGCTATTTGTTTCACCAGCTTAAAGAACAGTTACTGAAAGACAGAAAAAATTGCATGTTCGAAAGCATACACTTTTCATAGCATTTGCAAAATGTGCATGTAAATAATTTGAACTATATTAACTTGAACTATTTTACTTTAGTTAAATGCACTTTGGAGACTGACTGTATAGTATACTGTTAAAATTTTTGCTAGCTACTCTTGATCTGAGCTTTGAGAATGTCATTAACACCCAAAACAAAACAAGAGAATATATACTGACAGTATTTTAATCACAACCTGAGTTTCTAATTGCATTCAATCCTCCTCATTTCCTGCTTACCTTAATAATCTGAATGTCAAATCATTGTTGACTCACAGATCAGTTTCAAAAATATAATTCTCCATTATTATGAACATATTGCCAGGCTCTCCTGATATCATTAACAAACATCTGTCCCTTTTATGATCTTTAGCTACCAAAAATAAAGAGGATACCATATGGGCATCACTTGCATATCTTATTTGCTTTTTACTTCTTAAAAGTTAGCATACCTGCACACCACTTGTGATCTTGTCTGGGATTCCAGATTGGTGGTGTAGGCTTTTTCTATACGATGATAAATATAAGACAAGGAGGAGTGAGAAAAGCTTAAGATTGTTCAGAATTGAAAGAATTTAAGGACAAAACCAATAGGGCTTTAATTAAATATATAACTTATTAAAGTGACAGCTTACCTTGAGATACTCTCAAGCGTTAGCGAGTGAGCACCATGGCTGGCTGCTATACCTTTTGGTAAGGGACAAGGCTGTGTATGTCCTGATGCAGAGTACATGGCATCAGCGTCTTATGGCATGTGAAACCAATTAACGGTGGCAAAAAATACACATCATTACTTTCTTTAACGTATTCAGTGACTCACTATGCCTGCCTAAATTTGTATTTCAGCAGCCTTGTGCTATGTGAGTGTGGTTAGAACTGAGCTCCTGGACTGAAGTGATTAATGTTTTAGTTTGTTACACTGTAGTAATCCTTCTCTGGTGGAGAAGTACACATCAGAAAAAAATGTAGCATTTTAGAGAATATATGTAACAGCAGGCAGGTTAGTAAATGTTCATCTGGGAGTGTTGTTTTCCCTGGAATGCAGGTGCCAAATAATCTGACCTACGGTGTTCTTTGTTTTGATGCTCTGTTCTTTGTCGTTATTCACCACGGTAAGTTGGAACATAAACTTTTAAGAGGTGGTATAAGGATTGTTTGAATCGAGTGTGCCAAATACTATCCCCTTTATCCTATTCTGTTCTCCAAAGTCTAGCCAGCTGAAACTCAAATCTCTTCTGTCACTTAGGAATTGCCATAAGAAATGCAGCTCTGTCTTCCACTTGAACAATTCTCCATTCCTTTTCATTTCCATGCTCTTGCAAGGCACCCACAGATACAGTGTTATAAACTGAATGTTGTGGAGGGTTATTTATTTATTATTATCTTGGAATGGCTTTAGCAGGATTAACACTTAAAAATGCCATTTTTTTTTTCTAGGTTCTGAATGAGTTCTGAGTCAGGTTAGGAAATGCATTGAAAAGAAGCAAAGCTCTTCATCTGTGAAAATAATTTTAATATAACAGTTAATCTTACAATCTTATTTTTTAACAGACCTGAACCTCATTGTGAGAAAGTGAAGTGTGTGGGTCAGCTATCAGTTCTAGGTGATATCTTTGGTAACATTGTAATTACCCAGACCATGAAAATATACATTAAGAGTAAGGTCTGTGCTGCACTATACAGCTTTGTGAGAAGGCTTTCTTATTTATTTTAAACAAAGCATTAATTGATGAAACTGAACTCCAGTTTTGAGACCTGTCTGTCAACATAGCAGAGTATTTGTACAGTAACCGAGTCAGACTTGCTACCAGTGTAATGCCATGTGGAGAAACAGAGTAAACTGCAAGAATATAGGGGTACTTTCCAACCCAAAACATTCTATGATTCTATGAACATTTGAACCGCCAGTTATTGTCGTGAGGTGAATGTTCTTTATGTTAGTCAAGAAAGTAAGTAGAAGTACTCAAGTAATAGCAAGTGAATACGACATGGTTCAAATATAACAGAATTGCAGCATTTACCATGTTTCAGAATACAGGCATACATTCCATACCAATGAAAAATTGTCTGCAGTTTTAATATAGTGGTGTCGGGATAAGCAGCATCACATAAAATTTCTCGATTGTTATGTTACAAATGATGTCCATGTTTCAGCGTAGGAGTTATTTCTAATTTTATGTTGGTTGGCTCCAAAGTCTTGAAGTCCACTTTTGCTATGA
>BOSO01003205.1:4437-28159 GCA_018403395.1 Gorsachius goisagi | reverse complement strand
TGCACCCCAGATTTGGGGGGGGGGGGGGGGGGGGAGACGGCGGTTTGGGGGCTCATCCCCCCCTCCCCGCCCCCTCGTGGGGCTCCCACGGGGCTGAGTCACGGCGGGATCGGGAGCCGCCCCCGGGGAGAGGGACCGGGAGGGGGACACCATCACCACCCCCCCCAAAACCGGGAGCGGGGGATACGGGGACCCCCCCCAGACCCCACGCGCGGGCATCCCCGGTGCCTCTTCCTTCCTTCCCCAACCCCGGTACGACCGGTACCGCCCGGTAGAGCTCGGTACCGCCCGGTACCACCCGGTAGAGCCCGGTACAGCTCGGTACCGCCCGGTGGAGCTCGGTGCCGCCCGGTGGAGCCCGGTCAAGCTCAGTACCGCCCGGTAGATCCCGGTACCGCCCGGTAGAGCCCAGCAGAGCCCGGTATGACCGGTACCGCCCGGTACATCCCGGTTCGAGCCGTCCCACCCCAGCTCGCCCCCTCCCCCGGCGCATCCCACCGCCCCCGGTGCCGCTGCCGGGCTCGTACCTGGCGGCTCCCGCGGCGGTTGGGCCCGGCCCGGCCCCGTGACATCACGGCCCGGCGGGGCGGGGGCGGCACCGGCCGCACGTGCCGACGGGGGGGGCGGGGGGGCAGCCCCGACAGCGGCGGGGGACCCAGCCCGCACCGGGGTCCCCGCTCCCCCCCCCCCCGGTCCCCCGTGGGCTCCTCCCCCCCTCCCTCCCCGCGGAAATTCCCGGTGGCGGCGGCGTGGGCGGGAGGCGGTTGCCGCCCCCCCTTTCCCCCCCCCCCCCCCCGGCTCCGTGGGGCCGCATCCGCCCGTGGGCCCCCCCGGGGCTGCCCCGGCCCCGCCCGGGCGCTGAGCGGGGAGGGGGGGGGGAAGGGTCTGGGGCCGCTGTGCCCCCCCCCCTTGTGCCCCCCGCCGGGGCCCGAACCGATCGTGAGGACCCCAGATGTCGGGGGGGGACACGACACCGGACCCCTGAGCGGCGCCGGCGCGGGGCTGAGCCCAGCCCCGGGGGGGTTCCCCTGCCCGGGGGGGGGGTGTGTGTGGTGTCCCCGGGGGCCGCGCTCCCCCCGCGCCGGCGCCGCTTCCTCCGCTCCCGCCGTATCTCGGGGTGCGATCGGGGTCGGCGGTGGCGGTTTGGGGGTTCCCGGCCCGCAGGCGCTCCCCGGGCGGGGCGGCGGGGGGGGGGGGAGGGCGCACAGGCGCGTCCCGCTGCTCCCCCGCCAAGGCCCCCCCCGGGACGGGGCCCCCGGTGCGGGCTCGGGCCGTCCGGCGGACAGCGGGGGGGTGGCGGGAACGGGAGTCCCCCGGTGCACGCTGGGAGTCCCCGCGCGAGGCGCGGCCCCTTTAAGAACAAAATGGCCGCCCGCTCTGCCGCCGCCGCGGCGGCCCCGCCCGGCCGCTGTGCCGTCACTTCCGGGGCGGGTCCGGGGGACCGGAAGTGTGTCGCGCTCGCAAGATGGCGACTCCCTATGTGACTGACGAGACCGGTGAGTGCGGCCCGGCCCCGCGCCGTGGGGCGGGCGGTCCCGGGGGACTGGGCCCGCCTCGTCCCCGCGTCCTGGTGTCTGCTGTGTCCCGCTGCCCCCGCTCCGCTCCCGGGGCCGCCGTGGGATGCGGGGGGGCTCCCGTGGGGGGCGGGGAGGGGTCCGAGGGCTCCGGTGGGGTGCGGGTGGGGGAGTCCCGGGGCTCCCGGGGCTCCCGTGAGGTGTGGGGAAGGGTCCCAGGGCTCCCGTGGGGTGTGTGTGGGGGGGTCCCGGGGATCCCGAGGGGGGTCCCAGGGCTCCCGTGGGGCGCGGGGAGGGGTCCGAGGGCTCCGGTGAGGTGTGGGGGGGGTCCCGGGGCTTCCGGGGGGGGTCCGGGGCTCCCGTGGGGTGTGTGGGGGGGGTCCCAGGGCTTCCGTGGGGCGCGGGGAGGGGTCCCAGGGCTCCCGTGGGGTGTGGGGGGGGTCCCGGGGCCGCCAGCCAACGGCGCCTTGGCCTCGCAGGGAAGTACATCGCCTCCACGCAGCGCCCCGACGGCACCTGGCGGAAGCAGCGGCGGGTGAAGGAGGGCTACGTGCCGCAGGAGGAGGTGCCGGTGTAAGTGGGGCGGCCGGGGGGGGAAGGGGTTGGGGTCCCGGCTCCCCCCACCGGGGCTGGGGTCCTGCCGCGCCGTGAGAGGGGAGCGGAGCTGCCGGAGCGCCCTGCCCTGCCCCGCGCCTCGGCCCCGCCGTGGGCTGCGCCTGCCGGGTTCCGTCTTGAGCTCTCAGTCTCTTTCCAGGTGCCCGAGCAATTCCGGCCCCCTCACCCCTACCCCATAGCCGCGTCCTGCCGGTACGTATCGCCGCCCGCCCCAGCCCTCCGCGGGGTGGCTGTGCGGGTCCGGGCTGTCCTGCCGCTGCCCGGACCATCCCGAGCGGAGGCGCCTGCGGGGGCGCGGAGCTCGGCGGCGGTGACCGGCTCCGAGGGCGGCTGCTCGGCCGCTGCCTGGCGGAGGGGGCAGAGCCCGCAGGTCCCCCCCAGCCCCGGGGCAGAGCCGGAGGTGGGGGCTGCTCCGCGTGGGAGGCGTTGTGGAGGCACCGAGTGTTCCTGGGGTTTGGCGCCGGGGTCTTTGGCACCATGACGGGGTTTTGAGCACCACAGCGGGGTCCTCAGCACTGCGCCGGGGCCCTGCGGAGGGATGGCGGGGGAGAGGCGCCTTCATGGGCTCTCGTTCTGTGCAGGTACGAGAATAAATATGTGAAGTTTTTCAAAAGCAAACCCGAGCTGCCCCCGGGGCTGAGCCTGGAGGCCACCGCACAGCCCGGCAAGCAGCCCGGCAAGGCGGAGAGCGGCGAGACGGGACTGTCCAAGGCGGCGAAAAGGAATTTGAAACGCAAGGAGAAGCGGAAGCAGCAGCAGGAGAAGGGGGAGCGGGAGGCGGACGAACTGATCCAGGCGCTGGAGAAGGCCTCCCTGGCGGGGGACAGCAGCGGCGGCGGCGGGGACAAGGACAAGGGGCCGCCGGGGGACAGTCGGGCGGCCGCGCCGCAGCCGGCCTGTGGCACCGGGGCCCCCGCCGAGGGGGACGCCCCCGCCTCGGAGAAGAGCAAGAAGATCAAGAACCTGAAGAAGAAGCTGCGGCAGGTGGAGGAGCTGCAGCAGCGGCTGCGCGCGGGGGAGATCAAGCAGCCGACGAGGGAGCAGCTGGAGAAGCTGGGGCGGAGGAAAGCCCTGGAGGAGGAACTGCGGGGCCTGGAGCGGGACTTGTAAGGGGCAGGGGGGGCGCGGGGGGCGACCCCCACCCCCAGGCTGCCCGGACTGAGCGCCCCACCCCGGGGTTTGGGCGGGTGCTGGCGGTTTTTTGTTGGTTTTTTTTTTTTTTGTTGTTGTTGTTGTTCGTTTGTTTTTGTTTTTTTTCCAGAACAGTTGTTCCTAGCTATCGGTGTTAGAAACCCGGCCACTCTCAGATACCTCTCTCTTTATTTTTTAATGTTATTTAGGGTGGGGCCAGGCGGAGCCGTGCTGTGCCCAGGGTGGGGCAGCGGCCCCCCCAATCCTCCCTGGCCCCTCGTGTTCTGTGCTGCGGCCTCTCTCTCCCTTTATTTTTAAAAATCACGCAATAATAAAATTGCAGTAGTGACCCGGCGCCGGGAGCTCGGCTCTGCCTTTCCCTGCGTGGGGGGTTGGGGGGGATGCAGTGAGGGCAGAGCCTGGCCCCCCCTGCTGCTCCGGGGCCTGCCTGGAGCCCACTCGGCAGCCGGGGGGGGCTCTGCCCCGTTCCCCCCCCCTCCCCCCCACCTCCAGCCCTAGCGGAGGGGCCACAACGGTGCTGCAGGGTGGGACAAATCCCCCCCCACCCCCTCGGTTGGCCCAGGAAGCGCTGGAGGAGGGAAGGAGCCTGGACCCCCCCCTCCCAGGCTCCGGCTGCCCCCCATTGCCCAGGGGCAGGGCTGGGGGGGCACGGGCAGCCCCTGCACCCCTGCGGTGGGGTTGGGGCTTTCGGGGCCCCCCCGCAGCAGAGTGGGGAGCTGGGCCAGGCCCATGGTGTGCACACAGTTTGGGTAGGTCCTACAAAAATAAAAGTGGGGCTTTATTTTTAAGGGGTCTCAGGGGGGCCGGGCAGGAGCTGGGGTGTGGGGCTGCCCCCCAGGCTCCCCCCTCCGTGGGGCGGGCGGTGGGTACGGGGGCTGGCTATGGGGCAGGGCTGTGGGGCTGGGCACTGGCTTTGTGTCACCCCCCCCGCCCCGAAGCCCCGCCTCCCCACGGCCACTCCCCCAGGGGGCGGGGCATGTGGCAGCTCATTTGCCTATTTAAAGGGGCAGGCACATCGGTGGGGCACGGGCACTTGGGGGCGCGGCGGAGCCGCTGTCGGCATCGGGGGCGGCGGCGGGGCCCGGCCCGGCCCCGCTCTGCAGCTGCCGGTCCCGCAGGCTCCGGAGGTGGCTCTGGGGGGACACGGGGGTCAGCGCGGCCCCGCGGCCTCCGGCACCGCCCCGCCGGGGCACGGACTCACCGGGGCCAGGGCATCGCCCGCGCAGCGCAGGACCGGGGGGGCCCTGCGGCGGTAGCGACCCTCGGCGGGGACCGGGCTCTGCCGGCGCTTGGCCTCCTTCTGCCGGATGCGCAGGAGCTGCGGCCGGCGGCGGCTGAGGACGGCTGCGGGGAGCGGGGGCTGAGCCCTGCCCGCGGCCCCGGTGACGCCGCTGTCCCCACCGCCACGGCCAGCCCCAGCCCTGGCCCCACAGCTGCTTGTTCCCGTCACCAGCCCCACGGCGTTCCCGTCACCGGTGCCATCATGGTCCCATCGTGTTCCCGTTGGCGGCCCCACCGCCGCCATCCCCACCCCTGTCCCGTTGCCGTCCCACCCCCACCTCCTGCCCCCTCCTGTCCCCATTCCCACCCTCGCCCCCATCGCACGCCCCCTCCCCACCGCTGCTGTCCCTGTCCCTTTCCCTGTCCCACCCTGGCCATCGCTGCCCTGGTCCCACCATCGCTATCACCCCCATCCCAATCGCCGCCCCGGTCCCACCATCGCTATCGCCCCTGTCCCCATCGCTGCCCTGGTCCCCGTCCCCATCCCGCATCCTTCGCGCTCACCCACGCGCTGGGACGCCCTCCCACCGCCCAGCACCCCCCGAGCGGGCCGAGGAGCCCCCGTGTCCCCCCAGGCCCCGCTCACCGTCGGCGTGGGAGAAGCCATCGGCCGTCAGCTTCCACTGGAGCAGGATGGCGAGGAGGCTGAGCGCCGGCCAGGCGCCCAGCACCACCCAGCTGTGCCAGCACAGCGGCCCCGCCGGCGCCAGCCGCAGCCGGTCGTAGACGTAGAGCACCAGCGCCAGCGCCTCCACGAAGTAGTCGGCGCAGACGACGACGACAGCGGCACCGAAGACGGCGGTGGAGAGGACGGTCAGCGCCTTCGGCCACTGCAGGGCCAGGAGGGCGCAGAGCAGCGCCAGCCCCAGCAGGCTGCCCGCGGCCACCCAGGGGCTCGGCGGCGGCAGCGCCGGCACCACCGTCACCAGCGCGGCGGTGGCCAGCAGCAGCCCCAGCAGCAGCCCGGTGGTGAAGAGCCCGACGCTGCGCAGCAGCGCGGTGACCAGCCCGCAGAGCAGCCCGATGGCCAGGGCCAGCCCCGCGCTGGCCTCCAGGCTCAGCTGCGTCTCCAGCACCCGTTCCTTGTAGCACAGGAGGAAGATGACGACGGAGCCGAAGAGCAGCCCCGAGAGGAACATGATGGCCTTGAAGCAGCGGTACCCTGGGGTGGGCGCGGGGGGGGTCACCGGGAGCTGCCACGGCCGTGCCCCACGGTGTCCCCTGTGCCAGCCCTTCTGGCCGTGCCCCACAGCCTGTCCCATGGCTGTGCCCCCCCAGCCCTGCCCCCCTGGCTCTGCCCACCCCCCAGCCCGGCCCCCCCCCATTTCTACCCCCCCAGCCCAGCGCCCCCCTCACCGAAGCAGCCGCAGGCGACGCCGCAGAGGGTCCCGAGGGCGCAGAGGGCGGCCGGGAGGGGCTCGTAGGGGCCCCGGGGCTCCAGGGCGCAGTGGGGCACGGGGGGGGCACCAGGCTCCATCGCCCGGGGGCTGCAGGGCTGGGGGTGGTGCTGAGCCCCCCGGTTCCCAGCGCCCCCCCCCCGCCCCCCAACTGGCAGTGGTGCCGCGGGGGGGGGGGGGGGGGGGGGGGGGCGGCACATCTCGGGGGGAACTGGGCTGGGGGGACCGGGTGGCTACTGGGAGGACTGGGCTGGGGGCACTGGAAACTGTGGGGAGCTGCTGGGAGGGGGGACGGGGAGTGAATGGGGAGGGCGAGCTGGGGCACTGGGAGGGGGAAATGGGAGGGGGAACTGGGTGCACTGGGAGCCATTTGGGACGGTGAGCTGGGGCATTGGGAGAGGGAACTGGGAGCTACTGGGGAGGGCAAGTGGGGGGCACTGGGAGCACTGGGGAGGGAACTGGGAGCCACTGGGGAGGGCGAACTGGGGCACTGGGAACACTGCGGGCACTGGGAGGTACTGGGGACCGTGAGCTGGGGCACTGGGAGCACTGGGAGCGGGTACTGGGGGCACTGGGAGCTGCTGAGGGGCCCGGGCGGGGGGCGGCGCTGTCCGGAGCTGCCGCACTGGGAGCGCTGGGAGAGCGGGGGCCGCGGCCGGGGGCGCCGCTCGGTCCCCGCCCGCCCCGGGACTCACCCGCTCGCCGCCGGTCCCGGGGTCGCGGTGGGGCCCGGCCCGGCCACGGAGCCGAGACTCCGCCGGGAGCGGGGCCGGGGGCGGGACCGGGAGCGGGGCCGGGGCAGGGCGGGGCCGCCGGGGGTCCCGTGCGGGGCCGGGGGGCGGGGGCGGAGCCGGGGGGCGGCGGGGCCGGGTCCCTCCCACCCGGGGCGGGCGCCGCGGCCCCGCGAGTGCCGGGGGGGGGAGCGGGGCCCGCGGGAGCGGCGCGGGGCACGTGGCGGGGTCAGCGCGGGGCGCCCGGGACCCGCCCGCCGCGAGGCGAACGGGCGGGGACGCTGCCCCTTTAAGGGGCGTGGCGCGAGGGGATGACGCGGCGCGTCAGGCCCCGCCCCCGGAAGTGGTCGGTGGCGGCGGCGGGCGGGCGGAAGGCGGAAGCGAGGCGGGAGAGGGACCCGGGGGGGGGCGGGCGGCGGCGGCGACCCCCCCCCCCGCCGGCACCGGCGCGGTGAGTCCCCGGCCCCCTGACCCCCCCCCCCGCGCCCCCCGCCGGTCCCGGGGAGGGGGGGGCCGCACCGGGGGAGGCGGCGGGGCCCCGGGCAGGGCTGCGCCTTTGGGGGGGAAACCGCCCGAAATCGGCCTCAGCGCGTCCCCGGGGTGGGGGTCCCGGGGGGTCCCGGGGGCTGGGCCGCGGGGTGCCGGTGCCGGGGGGTCCCTGTCCCGGTGCGCCGGGGCCGCGCTGACCCCGCTCCCGCTCGCAGGCAACATGGCCGTGACCTAGGCCCGGCCGGGGCCAGCGGAGCGGCGCGGGGCCGCCGGGATGGAGCAGCTCCGGCGCCGGGAAGCGCCCGCGGCTGAAGGAGGCGACGGCCCCGGTTGGAGCCCGGAGCCCCCCGGGGCCGGCGGCCGCCCGGCGGGGGACAGCGCTGCCTGGAACGGGAACTGCGGCCGGGGCGGGGGCAGCGGCCCCGAGGAGGACGAGGACGATCGCGACCCCCCCGGCCCCGAGTGCCGCTGCCGCGGGGAACCGGCCGCCCCCGCCCCGGGCCCTGCGGCCGAGCGGCGGGAGGGATCCTGCAGCCGGAGCTGCCGCCACCGGGCCACCGCCGCCCCGGGGTCACCGGCCCACGGGCCCCAGGAGGGCGAGGAGGACGCGGGGAAGGGCGCCCGCAGGACGCGGCGGCGGCAGCAGCAGCGGCAGCGCTCGGCCCCCAAGGAGAAGGAGGAGAAGGAGGACGGCGGCCGGCGGGAGGGGAGGCGGCACCGGCCGGCGCGGAAGAGCCACGGGGCCGAGTCGCCGGGGCCGGCGCGGGAGCTGGGCGGCTGCCGGGGGCTGCTGGCGGCGGCGCTGGCCCGGGCGCGCAGGCTGGGCGCGGAGGCCGGGGGGCGGCTGCTGCTCTGCTCCCGCTGCCGCCTGGGTGCCCGCGACCTGGCCGCGGTGCGGGGCTGGGGCCGGCGGCTGGGCCAGCGGGCCCGGAGCGGCTCCGTGAGGGCGGCCCGGTGGCTACGGGCCGGGGCAGGGCTCTCCCTCCGCCTGCTCTGGATGCTCTGCGCGCTGCTCCTCCTCCTCCTCATGCTGCTCCTGGGCAGCCTGCGGCTCTGCTGGCGCCTGGGCGCTGCTGCCCTGGCTGCCGGTGCCGACCGGCTGGGACGGAGCCGAGGGGGGGCCCGGCTCCTGGAGCTCCTGGACGCGCCCGCGCTCCGCAGGACGTGGGGGCTCCTCGGGGAGAGCCGGACGTGCCGCTACCTACGGGCCTGGCTGTGGAGGCGGCGAGCCCCCCCCTGGGTGCCCGGGGGGGGTCGGACGGACGGGCCGGGGGAGCCGGGGTCCAGCCCTGACGGGGGCGCTCCCGCCGCCGGCTCCCGGGAGGAGGTGAGCCGCTTGCTGGCCATGGCGGAGGTGCCCGAGGAGGAGCTGAACCCCTTCCAGGTGCTGGGTGTGGAGGTGACGGCGTCAGACGCCGAGCTGAGGAAGGCCTATCGCCGGCTGGCGGTGCTGGTGCGTGGGCGGTGGGGGGCTCGGGGGGGTGGGGGGTGGCCCCCCCCAGTTCAGCGCTGAGGTTTCCTCGCTCCTCCCAGGTCCACCCGGACAAGAACGAGCACCCGAGGGCGGAGGTGGCATTCAAGGTGCTGCGGGCGGCCTGGGACATGGTCAGCAGCCCCGAGAGGAGGAAGGAGCACGAGATGTGAGTGGGCTTGGGGGGGCTGGGGGGGGGGGGTCTGGGCAACCCCCTCCGCGGGGTCTGAGCCCCGTTTGCCCCCTCCCCGCAGCAAGCAGATGGCGCAGAGCGAGCTGACGAGGTCCATGAGCGAGTTCCTGAGCCGGCTGCAGGACGACCTGAAGGAGGCCATGAACACCATGATGTGCAGCAAGTGCCAGGGGAGGCACAAGTAGGTGCTGGGGGGTCTGGGGGGGCCCAAATTGTGTGTGGGGGGCAATAGTAGGCGCAGGGGTCGGAACCGTTGGCCTTGGCCGCAGGAGGTTCGAGATGGAGCGAGACCCCCTCAGCGGCCGCTACTGCGGGGAGTGCGGGGGGCTGCACCCCGCCGAGGAGGGCGACTTCTGGGCCGAGTCCAGCCTGCTGGGGCTGAAGATCACCTACTTCGCCATGATGGAGGGGAAGATCTACGACATCACGGGTGGGTGCCGCCTCCCGGAGCCCCCCAACCCAGCGGGCACCGCCGGCTGGGTCGCCCCCGCCCCCCACAGGGTGGCCTGACTGGTGGGCGCGCGTCTCTCGGCAGAGTGGGCCGGCTGCCAGCGCGTGGGGATCTCCCCGGACACCCACCGCGTCCCCTACCACATCTCCTTCGGCGCCAGGACCCCCGGGCCGCCCGGGCGGCAGAGGTCGGTCCCAGCAGTGGAGTGGTGCTGGGGAAGGGGCCCGAGCCTGGTCCTGGGGGGCCTCCCAGCCCCACCAGGCCCCCCCAACACCAGCTCTCCCCCCGCAGGAGCGCCTCCAAGGGCAGCCCCTCCACCGCTGCCGACCTGCAGGACTTCTTTGCCCGCGTCTTTCAGGGGAGCTCAGGACCGATGCCCGGGGGGCCCTTCCCGCCACCCCCTGCCCCCCCGGGGCCTGCAGCCTCCCCCGGGGTCCCCCCCAGGGCTGAGGGCACAGCCCCCAAGGGTGACACGAAGCACAAGAGGCGGAAGAAGACGCGGCGGCCGTTCCAGCGCTGAGTGGCGCCGGGCAGAGGATGCTCTGCCAGGCACGAAAAGGGCTCTTTTGAATAAAAAATCTATTTTTCTTTTTTTTTTTTTTCTAAAAAAAAAAAAATCCCTCTATTTAAATGTAACCAGGGAGTATATGGGCTGCTGTGAGCAGGAGGAGCTGGGCCTGGGAGCCAGCCACACCAAAGAGCCTGACGGGGCAGGGCAGGCAGGCAGGGCCTGGACGGACAGACAGACAGCTTCAGGGTTATTGGAAATGTTCAGGTGATGCCTCTGCAGCCTGCGGGGACGCTGGAGGAAAAGGAGGGGGGGTCCCTTCCTCCTCCCTCGAGCCCCCCTGGGCTCACCCCCCACCAGTGCTGTTTGCATTTTAATTTTTTAAGCAGCTTCTTTCCTTTTTACTCTATTTGTTACCGCTGCCCCCCTCCTCCTCCTCCTCGCAGCTGGGTCCCCGAGCCTCTGGCTGGGCTGGTTTTGCTTTCCCTGCCTCAGCTTTGCTCGAGGGACCCCCGGCCCCTTCCCTGGGCGCTGGGGACAAAGAGCAACTTGTTATTTTTTTAAAATAAGCAGAGGCGGGGGCCGGTCACGGGCCTACTGCTGCAATCCTGAGTCGCATTGCACGTGGGTTTTTCCCAAGGCCCTGAGTGTCTGGCGCCTCACTGAGCATTTCCTGGCCTTGGGGGGAGCCGGCTGCCCCCCTGGCCAAGCTGAAACCCCCCCAAGAAACCGCTGCTGCGGGCCGCAGTTACTGACCTTTTTGTACTCCCAGACCGGAGCTGCTGGGTTTTGAACGGCAGCGTAACCTCTTTCTGATCACTTTTGCTAAATTAAAAAGTACGGTTTGAAGGAGTCTGGCTGGTCTGTGTGGGGCGGGCGGGCGGGAGGTATGGACCGGGGCTGCTCCCACCGCCAGGGCGCTGCTCCAGTCGCTGCAAGTTCTTTATTATGGTGGAACAGTACAAAATGTGAGGACGAGGGAGGGGTGGGTGGGCAACTTGTCCCGCTGCTCAGCGCTTCTCCCCTCGCAGGCGCTTCCGGCGCAGTTACGTGGAGGGCAGCTCAAAGGGGATGCGGCCCCATGGCACGGCTGCTCGCTCCGCGCCACTCACCTGCGCTCCCCTCTTCACCGAAGCGAGGAGCCCCTTTGAGACGGGGGAGCCTGGCTAAAAGCCGGAGCCAGTCCCTGCCCTGTGCCCAGCCCTCCTCACCCCGGCTCTCCAGCCAGTGCCTCGCGTCGTGCTGCCCTGGTGTCCCCTCTCCGTCCCCTGCCTCTCCGCTGGAAGCGCCGGGGCTCAGTACTTGTTGATGCCGAAGACCCGCACGCCGTGGAACTGCGGCAGCTTGGGCAGAAGGACGCTGAGCAGGGAGGCCGTGTTGATGATGAAGTGTGCGGGGTCGTATTTGGTGTAAAAGCTGGTGAGGAGGTACCTGGGGGAGAGGGAGAGAGGCTGGGTGAGCTCTGTGCCACTCCTGCCCTCCCTTCCACCCACACCTGGGGGGTTTCGGGCGCCTCGCAGCTGGGGAACCTGCTCCAGCCCCAGGACCCAGCCATGCCAGGTGACCATGATGACAGAAGCCCAACATCCCCTGCCACACACCCCAGGCCACCCCCGATCCACGCTCAGTGACACTCACAGCACCACCGGGGAGATGCTGAGGAACTTGCGCGCCGCGGTGCACTGCGTCCCGTAGTCTATCTGCTCCCAGTGCGTGAGGAGGCGATCCCTGCCCTGGTCTGGGGTCTCGAAGGGTGTCCCCTTCACCGCGTGCAGCAGCACGTACATCACCTGCGGGTTTCGAGGGGGGAGGCGATGCACAACGAGCCCGTGTCTCTATGCTGCTCCCCGAGCTCGCAGCCTTTCATCAGCTGCAGCGCCCACCCCCCCCGCCTTTCCCTCCGTCCCCTTCCTCATAGCCTGGGGCCAGAGAACGGTGCCCAGCAGACGCCCGCCGGCCTGCTTGGCTGCCCTGGGGGAAAAGCGGGCGGCGCTTTGACTGACCAGGTTGTGAATGACGTTGGTGAGCGTCCAGACCACGGGGACGCTGAAGAAGGGGATGCTGAGGAGCACGACGTGGAGGACTCCCACCGAGATGCCGTAGGCCAGCCAGATCCCCCGGCTGTTCATCACCCGCGTGTTGGGGTTCACCTCGCTGTGCGCCACGCCGACGTTCATCCTGCAGCAGGCAAACGCAGGCTTCCAGAGCTCTCCTCCCAGATCCCTGCGATTCCTAACCCAGTCAGGGCTCCTGGCATAGCCCCAGACCCACAGCCTTCCTCAGCGGGGCTCTGACGCCAGCTCCCCAGTCACTGACTGCATCTCGGCCTCAGGGACAGGGACGCAAAGGCGAGGAGAAGGGAAGGGAGCTCGTCCCCGGCCACCCGGCAACGGGGCAACCCTCTCCCCGGCCCTAAGGCACGCGTGGGGCCGGGAAACTGGCACAGAACCGCCCCCTGCGGGGGGCACTGCCCTCCCCGGGCCGCGTACGCCTGCACCCCGCCCGGCCCGGCCCCTCCGGGCCCGGCCTCTCGCATCCCCTGACCCTCCCGGCCCCGGCTCCGCTCCCCCAGCCCCTCGCCCCCCGGCCCTGCTCCCTCCCGGCACCTCGCCCCACCCCCCCTCCCCGCCCCGGTCCCCCGGCCTCGGCCCCGGCCTCTCGCCCCCTCCAGGCCCATCGCCCCCCGGCCCCGCTCCCTCCCGGTCCCGGCCCTCCGCCACCCCCGGTCCCCGGCCCACCCGGCGGCTCCGCAGCCGTTGCCAAGACCCTGCCCGCCCCCAGGTTCGTCTCCAGGAAGTCTGCGCGGCCCGGCCCGCTCTCCCGATTGGCCGCTCTGCAAGCGTTTCCCCGCTTCCATTGGTCTTTCCGCCCGTCGCTCAGCACCGTCCCGCCTCTCGCGCGCTGGCAGGCCAATAGTGGGCGGGGAGGTGCGGGTGCGGACGGGCCAGTGGCGAGCGGCGGCGTTGGGAAGTGGTTTGAAATCGCCGGTCCAGGAAGCGCGGCGCTGATTGGGCGGTACGCGGCCGGCGGGGGCAGGGCCGGCAGCGGGGGCGACAAGATGGCGGCGGAGACCGTGGAGCTCCACAAGCTGAAGGTACCGGTTGGGCCGCCGCGGCCTCGGGCTCCTGCAGCGCGGGCCCCGCCGGGGGGGAACCGCGGCCCGGTCCGGCCCGGTCCGGGCAGCAGCTGGGGGGCCCCGGGCTCCCCCCGCCGGCGGCCCCGGTCCGGGCTTTGGCGCCTGCCCCTGCCCGGGCCCGCGGCCTGTGGGGGCGGCCGGCGCCTCCCTGCGGCTGGGGGCCCCTCGAGGCCTCGCTCCGCCCGGCCCCGCCGCCCCGGCCTCTCGTTGGGCCGGCTCCGGCCTGGGGAGCGCCCCGGGAGGGTCCCCGGCTCCACGCGGGGCGGGCGGCGGCCACCCCGGTCCCCGTGACCCCGCTGGGAGCCGCCTTCCCGCCGGGGCCGCTCCCGCTTGCTGCGAGGCAGCGGTTGCGGGGCGGGCCCGGCCCCGGGCGGGCGACGGGGAGCGACCCCCTCTGGGTCCGGTGGGGTGGCCGGGTTGTCCGGGGTGAAACCCGGGGAGTCCGCGGGGGGGGGGGGCTCGGCGTGGGGAGGCGGCTCCTGAGGCAGCGAAGCGCTGGGCTTATTTCTGTGGGGGTTTTTTTTGTTTTTTTTTTTTTTTAAATTGCAATGGGTGCCTGGCTCCTTGCCGCGCCCCTGCACGCGCTAACGGGAAGCTCCCTCTTTGCGCAGTTGGCCGAGCTGAAGCAGGAGTGCCTGGCCCGCGGGCTGGAAGCAAAAGGCAACAAGCAGGATCTGATCAACAGGCTCCAGGCTTACCTGGAGGAGCACGGTGGGTGCCGCGCGCCGGCGGGGGCCTCGGCCGGCTCCTTCCCAAGGCTTTCGGGGCTCCTGGTGGTGAGGGATTCTCCTGGGCCTCGACCTCTGTTCGCGTGGGACTCGGGTGGAAGCGAGGAGCCCGGGTCTGAGCGCTTTGCTGCAACTGCCTTTGCTCCCCGCTTCCCCGAGTAAAACCCTCCTCGTAAACTTTGCCTGAGAAGCCGGAGGTGTCACCGGAGTAACGTGCTACTGCGATTGCTCTGTTGTTTTGTCCTCCAGCTGAAGAAGAAGCAAACGAAGAAGATGTCCTGGCAGAAGAAATAGAGGTGAGTCTCCTCTGGGGCAGCCGTCCTGGGCGGGGGCTTCGGGTTTGCCCGGCAGCGTGCAGCCTCCCGCTGGCTGTGTCGCCATTCCGTGCGTCAGGAGCGAGGTGATACCTGGGGCCAGGTCTATTTTAAAGCGTCGTTTTTGTTCCTTGCTGGGTCCAAACCCACTCTTTGTCACAAAGGCTCCGTGGTGCTGCGTTAGCCTGCAGAGCGCGTGGGGGAGGCCTCGGGCAGGGCGTGTAGTCTTGGTGTGGGGCCGTTCCGCCCGTATTCAGCTGGATTCCTACCACGTCGCCCTGTGGTTTTTGTCGTGAGCTGAACAGCAAACACAGCAGGAGCATGGGGTGCGTTTAAGAACGAACACATAAGACAAAGCCCCCCAGCCAGTGCCCTGCTGGGGGGCTGGGCTCCGGGAGCGAGCCCTAAAGCAGGGGAGTTTGTTCCAAGGGGGGAGAGGCGACCCGACCTGGGGAAGCACTGGCGGGAAGCGATTCTTCCCCTTGTCAGGCTCAGCCGCTTGGCAGGCGCGTGCCCTGCAGGGACGGCTGGAGGAGAGGGAGGATTTTTCCCCCGTTTCACCAAAAGTAGCTGGTGAGAAGTGGCTGGGTCTTACCAGACCAATTCTGGGCATCGAGTGGGGGCGCTGCATAGTCCCCATGTTCTTGGCTGGCTCCACTTTGCGGGCTGGGGAACATCTCGCTCCAGGTATTTCCTAAGCCTTGCGAAGCCCAGGCTTTCTGCCAAGGGAGCAGATTTTGGATAAATCCAGAGTCTGCGTCAGTACCAAATCAAACCAGCAGCGCTCAGACCCAGCCAGGCCGAGGCTGTCAGCCCATGGTACCGCTGTGTGCTCACCTTTGTGGGCTGAGCAAGAGCGTAACGCACGATTCTCTGGGAACGCCTGGGCTGAATTATAGGTGCGTGCCTTTTAAACCAGCCAGAGCCCAAAAGTCTTGCCAGCGTCCCTGGCATGGCGTCTCTCTTGCTCAGCTGGCCGGCATTTTTGTTACCTGACCTCCTCTCAACTCCTTGACTTGCAGGAGGAAGAGCAGAAGCCGCCAGAGCCGCCCGTCAAAGTGGAAGAGCCTCCTGTAAAATCGCCGGACGTGTAACTATCCTTTCTGAGTAGACCAAAGCAAACCCCTGGGGTGTGGGGGGGTGGCGAGATGCTTCCTACAGCCCCGTTCTGGAGTTTGGGTTGCCAGGAGGGTGCAGCATGCGCTGGAGCAGGATTGTGCCCCTTGCCTCAGCCCCCTCTGTGAACACGCTGGTCGGTCTGTCTGTCTGCGTGGCCGCTGGAAGGGCCAGGCGAGCCCGAAGCGAGCCCTGGGTGCGCGGGCAGGAGGGGGCGTCCTGTGCCTGCCGAGCTGTGCCGGGAGCGCCGGGTCCCAGGTCCCAGGCAGAATTGCTTCCTGTGAAAGTGCCATTAAACCATTACTACCTTTCAGGGCATAAAATGAGAAACCTGTCCGGGAGTCTGGAACAAAAGCAACGCGTTTCTCTAAATGGGAGGCCTTAATGAGGCTGGCTGTGACCCACTGTTTTATGGGAGTTGTTTGGAGGAGGAGGATGCTATTTCATTTAGCCTGGGAACTTCCGAACTTTGTTTCTTCCTCTTTTGTTTTCTCCCTCGAGCCTGAGCTCTGTTTTCGGAGCATAAACTTTGGAGCACGCCCACTCCATTATATTTTTCGTTCGGTCTTTTTACTGGTCCCGCTCTTGTCGGCCGCGCATTGTTCAGGAAGTGTGTGTTTGAAATGGAGCTGGGGCTGGGGGTGCCGGTGCTGCCCAGGGGAAAGCTGCCTGGGGCTGTCCCATGAACTAGAACAGAGCAATCCTTTGTATTTGAGGGCCATAAAGGAATAAAGCTCTCGGGGGCTCGCAGTCGAGGCTTTGGGCTTCTAACAAGAGCTGAACGTTACTGTTAAGAGCCTTAAGATGGGCAGGGGCTTGTCCTCGGTGCGCAGGCTTGCAGCCTCTGGCTGTGATACCCGCCTGGCATCGAGGTGCATCTGCAATGCCACACTAAAATTGCAGAGCGTTTCTCTTATGGAGATAATGGTTCCTCCAACTGTAGAGAATGGGCGAGAGTGGGGCTGGTTCTTGCATCCTTTCCAGCTTGTTTCCATCCTTGCCAAAGGAATTTGGGAGTACTCGAGGTGCCGGTTAGGCTCCTGGGAGAGCCCACAGCTGCGCCTCTGCTGGGTCGTGTGCTTCCTACCCCTGATACGCCCTAGACTGCAGCTCTAAGTTTCACGGGCTTTGTACTTCGCTTCGGCGTTGACGTCTGGCTCAAAACTTGCCCTCGCTAGGGGGACGCTGGCTTGTGGCTGCTCTCCTTTCAAAAACAGGCCCTCGGCTGGGATGGGGGTGCTCTTGCCAGAGAGGGGGGGCTGGGAGGAGGCCCTGGGGCAGACCTGTGACACCAGTGGGGGTTGTTCTGACCCATTTCTCCCTTTTCCCAACACCTCTAGGATTACGGAAAAGAAGGTAGTGAAAATCACGTCGGAGATCTCGCAGATGGAGGTAAGGTTCCTTCCGCTGCTTCGTCCTGCGGCGTCCGTTCCCCTGTTCACTTCGTTCCGCATCTCCTTTGTGCGCTGCTGGGGTTGTGCCAGTGCTTCCCTTGTAAACTTGCTTTATTTTTCCCTCGATTTTTGTATCAACGACCGGTCGCTGGCTGTGGAGCGAGCTGGTGGGATGGTGGCCCCACAGCACCTTTCCCTTTGAGGCGAGGTTGTAAGGAGTGCTCCCCTCGATTGTCCTCTCATGCCCCTTCCCTGGCTGCTCGCTGCCGGTGCTTTCTGCCACCAACCACCATCGACCCTGCCTCAATATTCCCAACTTAGCAGCGACAAGCTGAGGCGATCCTGGGATGTCGTTCCATTGCAGACAGAGGTGGCCTTTGCCCCGTAGCGTCCTTGGCTCTGGATGATAAAGGCTGATAGACTTGAGCTGCCTCCGTTACCACCCTGCCATATAAATTGTGTTTTCCTGCTATTACCAATGTGAAAAGTTCCGCTGTGGGGTTTACCAGGTTGTGGCACGTCCCCGCGCCGCGGGCCTTGCTGCGAGCCTGATTGCTCCAGGCACGTACGGCTCCAGAGCGTTGTTGCGGATACGCTACGGGGAATGAGCAGCTGGGGGGGAGCTGCTGCGAGCTTGACCCATCATCTCAGCTTTATCTTCTCTCAACTCGGGCGCTTCCATTTGCTGGGCTGGTTTAAAACGAATGTGCTCAGAAGCTGCCCGCTCCTCTGGGGGGGGCTTTGCGGAGCCTTGAGGCTCAGGATTCTGTGGGTGTGCTTCTCTTCTCCCTCCCCCCCCGCCCCTGTATTTTTTTCCCCGTGTTCCATAAGAACGACATCGCTATGAGAACCCGATTCTTGCCTCCCTGCTGTTTGCCGTCACTTTAGAGTTTTAATCTTCTGTTTGGGACGCGATCATTGCCACAGCAACCAGGGTGATGTCGCAAGCGGAGGATTATGACCTCAGCGAAGGAATAACGAGGAGAAACGCGGTCCCTGATGTGGGCTGGCAGTGTCGCTGAAGGAGCGACGTCCCCCGCCACGTGGGGCTGCCCTTGGCTGGAGCTGCTTCAGTTGCTTGTTAAGCGACCTTGCTGACGTTACGCTCTTGCCCTTTGTTTTTCTCCAAATTCTGCCAAACCTGTTAGCAGGGAATCCACTTTTTTTTTTATTGAGGTTGAATCAGGTCTTGGCAAAATTGCCGTAGATGGTTTTTGAAGATAAGAGGCTTATTTTCCCGTACAGTGCATAATGGAATGCTGGGGGGCTGTTGCCGTGGGCTGTTAAGGGTGCTAGAAACAGAGGAGTTCAGAAAGCGAGGAGACAAATTCCCAGGAAGGGCGACCACCGGGGATAAACGAATGCAAATGTGAGTGCAGCCTGAAGCGCAGTCAGCCCTTTGTGCGGAGGGGGCAGACACCCCCCCGAGCGTACCCGTCCCTTTTGGGGGGACTTGGGGCTGGTGGGGCCTTGGCTCCGATCTGGCACGGCTTGTCCGCAGCTGCGGGTCCTTCTGGAAGCTGCCCCTTGAGGTGTTCCTTTTGGCTGTTCCGCAAAGTGTCAGGAGGAGTAAGGAAACACGCTCGGACCGCCGCGGCGCCTTTTCTGCCTTTATTGCTTCTCCTCGGCGCTGAGGCCGTTCCTAATCGGGCTTTCCTAAACGTTTATGTTTTGATGCACGTGTTGATTGCGCTCCTCGCTGTGCTTTTGGCTAAAGTAAATGTTTCCGTTAAAACAATCTCTGTTTCTCTAACCTTTAAAGCACATTTCTGGGTCTTTGTGTAATAAAAAAAAAGTTAAATATTTCCCTTAAGCTTCTAAGGGGATTTAATACTCGTAGGCGCGAACCCTTGCACGCCCGATGTTTCCCAGCTTTTCCGTGCGCAGGGCGGCGTTGCTCTGCGCCAGGCGAGCCGTGCCCGTGGCAAGGGCACCGGGCCGAGTCCTTTCTACGCAGCTGAATTTTGTCTTGAATCGCGCCACTAATGGCAAACTCCGCTTGGGAGGCTGCGCCAGCTGCATGAATGGTGCTGTCCCTCGTGAAAAGGCTTGCGCCAGATAAATAAGTTCCCTGAAAACAAACACCACCACCACCCCCCATCCCCTTTTCTTGCATATTTGGCTTTTTGCTTAGCGGGAAAGAAAAGGAAATGTTGTTTGCCTCTCTCCTTCCAAATCAGCCGGAGCTGGTTGTGCCCACCGCTCGCTTCCTGCCTCCGGGAGGGAAGTCGGGGCCGCTGCCTTTGTAGTCCCTGCCAGGAGCGCTGCTCCCTTCCCTCTGGCACGAGGGGTTCCCCGGGCAAGGTGTCCCATGTTTTGGCCTGTGTGCCCGCGTCCCAGCCTCCAGCGCGAGTCGCAGCCTTGTGGCATCTTAAAACAGTCGCCCGTCTCTGTCAGCTCCCCGGTGCCGTTCTCGTTTGGCACGTCTTCCCTGGGAACGCTCCCAGAGCAGCGCAGTAATGGCACGCTGGGGTTTATTTGGTTTTGGTTTTTTTTTTTTAATTTGGCCTGTGTTTATCAGAACATGAGAGCGCCTTTGGGTCAAGCGTTTGTCCTGGAGGTTGCGGGGTGGCTTCTTGGATGGCAGGAGCCCACGGAAGGCGCCTGCAGCAGCAGCTCTCCCTTTACCCACGAGTGCAGGGGGGGTGGTTTTCCCCTTTCCGGACTGCGCGCTGCTGGTCCAGCAGGGCACGCTGGTGCCGAATTTGCCCCTCTCCATCTGCAGAACCCCCTTTCCGTACCCTTCAAATCTTCTCTTCCTCATTTGGTTCCTTTCTCTCCCTTCCTCCAGCGAATGCAGAAGAGGGCTGAACGCTTCAATGTCCCCGTGAGCCTGGAGAGCAAGAAGGCGGCGCGGGCTGCTCGGTGAGTCTAAGCCTGGAGCCTTCTCCCCTCTTTTTGCCTGGGAGAAGGCTGCTCCAGACACGCCTGCCGGTGGGAGGTGAACGTGGCTCTGTGCTGCGCTGGGGTGGTGGGACATCAGCGCTGGGGAGGAGCCTGAAAAACGAGGCGGAGGTTGCCCCCAGGCTGAGCCAAGGGCTTGCTGGCAGCTTTGCAGACCCCTCTGTGTTACACCTGCAGGGAGGGAGGGCTCCTTCTGAGGCAGGAGACCCCCAGGACAAATTTGGGCTGTGTCTGATTGCGAAGCGCTTGATGGGTGCCTTACTGGTTGCTTGGGCTAAAATACCAGTGGAATTTCTGGCAGTTCTCAGTTATTCTGGCAAGGAAAGGGGAAAGTGGTGAGCTGCTGGTGACCTGGCTGGCAGCCTGGGCGCTGCGTTGGTTTGGTGAAGGCAGCGGGGACTCGCTGTCCACAGAGTAAGTGCAGGAGCTGCCGCAGCAATTGCATTCGGTGTGTTCCGGTTGATCTTGCCCCCAAACCAGTTCTGCTCAAGTATGCTCATGAAAAGTATTTGAAGGGAAAGCTCGTGCCCGGGACTCGACGTGTCGGGTGCTGGCTGCCCTTATCTTTGCCCAAGTCTCTGACCAAGCTCTGTTTGCCTTCGGCAGGTTTGGTTTGGCCACGGTTTCGACTAAAGGTGAGGAGTTGAAGCAGAACCAATCTGTGGAGTCACTTTACTGCAAATATTTAATTATTCCTGGGAAAAAAAAAAAACCAAAACCAACCCTGCCCGTGGGACCACCTTTGTTTTCACTTCTGTCCCTTTTCCTGACGGCGCTCGGGAGCTCCGAGCGGGAACTGTAGAATTGGGAAGAAAAGGCCACGTGTTGTTCCCTCAGTAGCTCAGATGCTTTCCCCAGCATCTGTTTCCTAAGCACGACTGGAAACACAAGCCGGCCTTTTCAGTGGTGTCCTTGAACAGAGCACCCAATGTCGTTTGGCTTCATAAAACGTCAGGTTCGGTGGCCACAGATGCCTTGGCGAGGTGGGATGGCAGCAGCTTTGCGGGTGGAGAAGCTGATTTGAAGGTGGAAAAAAAATTGGGAGACTCATTCTGTAGTGAGCAGAGAGAGAAGCTGGGAAAAACGGGGCAGGCAGCTCCTCACCGTGCTGGGAGGGGGCAGGGCTGTGGCTTGGCTGTGCCCCCTTTTAGGTAGGATGCTGCTCCTGATGTTTGTTCTCTAACTGGGATTTCTTTTTCTTGCTTCCTCGTTTCAGGCCTCTCCGCAGACAGCAAACCCACGGTAAGAAACGCTTCTTGTTCTTGACTTACTGGTCAGGCCCTGAACACGTGCTGTGGTTTGTAGGAAGCGGTTCCTGTCTGCAGGAGCTACCAAAATGGTCCAGGAGCAACCTCTGTGGGGTGAGAGCGAATGGCGTAGCCCGCCCCGATGCTGAGCCTGCGCTGAGCTGGGTGGGCTCCCCTCCCTGGCTGCCTCTTCTGGCAGGTTTCCCACAGGCTGACCTTAGAATGAAATGCTGAAAGGAACAAAGGTGGAGATAGAGATATACAGATTTTTTATTTTTATTTTTTTTTCTCTTCATATGGCCTGTTTTCATTCTCACTTTTTTCTTTGAATTGCTTGAATTGTGCTTCAGGAGTGGAGATGACGAATCACCTGGGGTAAATCACTCTGCTTTGAGGGGCCGGTGCTGCTTTGCCTCTCTGACTTCCAGGTCGAAGTAGGAGGCACCGAAGTGTGCGGGGCTGAGCGCTCCGTCACGCTGGGCAGCCAGCTTGCTGTGTGCACGCTCGATTGAGGACGAGTGGAGCAGAGTTAAGCCAAGCCAAGGCCTGTCGCCAGGCGAGGTCCGAGGCTTTTCTGGTGCCAGGGGCACGAAAGGTCTTGCAGGAGCATCCATGAGGCAGAATAGCAGCAGGTTTGCTCCGCAGAGCTACGGGTGGTGGAAGGCTCGTCCCTGAAGGTCGGGGCTCGTTAGGGATGAGCGCCGTGACGGTGGCTGGCCCCTCTCTGGGAATCCAGCCGGGCTGGGTGATGTGCTGGGGAGCTGCTTGGGCTGGGGGCCTGCTCAGATGTGACACGATGGTTTCGGAAAGGCGAGGGCACAGTGATGGCTGCTTAAAGCCATGGCAGCCAGATCGCAGCGGCAGTAGCTGTTAGGGGACCTGGCAAGTTGGCCTCCAAAGCTGTTGATTTTCTGTTTGTGCTGCTGGAAAGGTACCGGGTGCAGCTGGCTCGGCAGTAAGGGTCTGAAACGAAAGGAGCGGTCGCTCCTTCGGGAGGGGGGGTGGCACCTGCGGTGCTGATCCTTGGGTTGGTTTGAGGAGGCAAAGGGGCGGGCTGGCAGTTTCGTTTTGGGGCACTGGTTCTGTCCCACGGCCCTTGGTGCGGGCCGGAGCTGCTGCTGGGTGGCAGCGCAGTGCCCGGGGGTTTTTTCCCTGGGGCTGATCGCTGGGCACAGGTCTGTTCCAGGAGGCATTTCTGAGAGGTGGCCCTATCACTACCCCTGCAAGTCGAGTGACGGTGATTTAAAAAGAAATATAAATTGTTTCCTATGTCTTTATAGGTAAACATGGATAAATTAAAGGAAAGGGCTCAAAGATTTGGGTTGAATGTCTCCTCGCTCTCCAAGAAGGTAAGGTGCCTTGGCCTCCAGGATGCTCTTTGCACCTCCAGATTGGCCCAGTGCTCCAGCTGGTAGCACCCCGTGACCGTTCAAAGCCTTCGTGCTGCTTGGGCTTTCACATCTTGTTACGAATGCAGCGGCACGGGCCCCTGGCCCCAGGGGAGCCTCGTCAGCGCTGTCCCCTTCATCTTCCCTTCTGTTTGTTTCTCTGTGGGTGACTCTCGGTGTGATTTCGAGAGAGTTACGGCTGCTGAACGGAGGAGTTGAATTCTGAGGTTGTTCACCCAGGTTTAAGCTGGGAAGGGGCGCCTTTACTGGGCTGTGTAATGGGTTTGCTTGCGGGCGTTCGACTCGCGCTGCGTAAGCGCCCGTTTCTGACTGGGGTGGGAGCCAAGTCTGTGAAGACGGAGGTAATGAGCTCTCTGAAGAGCAGGCGTCCAGAGCCGCCTGGTAGGAAATAACTCTTTGAAGTACAAATGAGATGAGCTTTGCAGGGGGGATGAATTTGGTCTTAAAGCTATTTTATTTTTTCTGGGGGAGAAACACACCCAAACTTCTCAGCGTAACCCCGCTTCTGGCCCTTGTTCCTAGCAGCTGATTTCGCTCGGCCTTCGTGTCCGGTCCGTCGGTGGGGTGGGAGATGGAGCCCGGCGCTGTCTCCAGCCGGGAGGGTGGGCTTTGCCGAAGGGCGCAGGATGGTGCTGGGGGGGCCACGTGGCCTGCGTGGAGGTGAATGCGTGCCGGAGGACGGTGTGCTCACCAGCGCGATAATCCCTTGCCGAAATGTGTTCTGTAGCAAAGTGGGGAGGAGGTGTATTCAGCGTGTTTGGGGAAAATGGAAGGAAGGATCATGAGATGCCGAGGTCGATACGGCGCCCTGTGTGCTCCCCGCACAGAAACAGCCTTTTCTGCTGGGCGCTAAGGAACGCCGAGCTGCAGCGCGGCTCGGAAATAGCGGCGAGTGAAAGAGAATTGTCTGGCTATAACGGATTGATAATGTTGGCATGGAGACCTCTCCTGTCGATGCGGGAAAGGGTAAGAGCCAGGGGAGGTTCATCTTCTCTCCATCCCTGCGAAACAAGCCCCTCTCCTCCTCGGGGGGGGGGTGGATTTGACCTTTTTCGCTGCCTGTTTCTCCACGTATGAGTGTTCTGCTTTATTCCGCCGGCCCTGGGAATTCACTGATGTAGAAAATATCTGGCATTGGAGGTCGCTGTTTTCCCCCCCCCTTCCCTCTCCTGTCCCTTTGGGGGTGGGGGAAGGAGGCCAGCGCATTAAGGCTGGGATATGTGGAGCTCAGGGTGAGAGGCTGCTCAAACATCATTAACCCTGTCACTAGGAGCTCCCATTTTTCAGGAGGAATATATGCCTTGTCAATGTTTATGGCCGTGGCCTTCCCTGGGTAGGATTGCGTGGCTGCAGCTTAATGAAGCCGGGGCTTATGGAAGGAGCAGGCTTCCCGGGTTGCGCTGTGGCCCCTGTACGTGGCAAAAACCCGAAACTGCCGAAGCGCGAGGTCCAATTGCGAGCGCAGCTCGCTGCGTGCTAATGATCTGCTCCCCGTCGGACAGACAGAGACCCACCGGTGGGGAGAAGGACTTGCCCAAGGTCAGGAGTCGGTGGCAGGGCTGGCTCTGGCCCCCAGATTGCCCAGCGCTGGGCTTTGTGTCCCCTGCGGGCTCCGGCCGGGCGCTCTGCGGAGCGGTGCCCAGCGGCAGGGCTCGCCTCGCTGCACCGTGTC
>BOSO01003202.1:0-46865 GCA_018403395.1 Gorsachius goisagi | reverse complement strand
GGTTTAGTTTAAAACCATTCCCCCTTGTCCTGACACAGAACAGATTTAATGCACGGCATTAAGTTTTGGATTAGCAACGTAACTACTGTATCAAAATCAGTAATTTCCTCTTATGCAGGTGAGGCAAAAGAACAATTTCAAGTGGAGACCCAAAGTTTATGTAAGTGTTTCTGGAATTCTAACTGCATCATTTCCTAGACTGAAACAGTAAGTTCTTTAACGTTTGTTGCTTCAAAAAATACACAAAAAGCTGGGGAACTTTCTTTTTAATTTGGGTGGAAAATCTCCTTATATGAAGGAATGATAATAGTGAAAACCTTCAGAATAGGGCAGAGGAATGTTCAGACTTCACATTTTCTGTACAAATGCTTGATAAAAATTTGTTTATATAGAGCAGGCCTTCTATAGATGAGAAGTACAGAAGAGTTTAGAGGTCTTGGAATACAGAATACCTGGATCTACCCAGAAAGTTCTTTCTAGCAGAGTGAAGCATTGTGGTAGATGATGTAACATCAGGAAGTATGCCAAGAAGGGTATCGGTTGTCTGCAAGGAGAAATAACCCAAAATATCTATCAAGGAGTAGCTCTTATACATTAACTCTCTGAGAGGATGTTAAGAGTGCCTTTTTTAGTCACTTTGAAAGTGGATTAAGCTAAACCGTAGAGAAGCTTTTCAGTAAGAGTGGCTGTGGGGAAGTCTGGATGGAATAGCTGTAGGACTTCCACATTTTCACAGTCCCTTCCCCACATAGACAAACCTCTACTACAGTTTTGACCATTTCTAGGGGAATTTTCCTTTTGAGTTTGTGAAAGCATACAGCTTCCAAATACCTTTTAACTGTATTTATGAAGTAATAAAGAGACAAATGAAGGCTTTCAAAAATATGAATGTAACTTAATGCAGGGCATGACCTGTTAAATATGCTATACAAACATTGATTATAAATTTCCACCTCATACTTGATAGCAGAATACAGGGAAATCAATTGAACCTTTGTGATCATAAAACTCCTGTATTTTTGGCACAGAGGAGGGCAAAACTTTCCAAATAAGCCAGGTGGAAAGCCAGGTCCTGGAGTCCTTCAGCCCTTCAGGATGAATCTGAATAACAAAGCAAAACAGATATCATGAACATGGTCAGAAACAGTAGTCTAATATACTTTAGCACCAGCCTAAGACAAGTGTTGTTGCATGTTTAATGCTCAGAAAGAAGGCGGTGCTCAGTTGTGTCTCACCAGAAGAACTGAAACTGTGAAGAGGATGCAATTCAATTTTATCATCCTTGTTGCTGCTATCTTAGCAGGTCCTTCTAATATTAAAAAATGTAATTTTGTAAGTGCTTCAAAAATATTGTTTACCACTCTCATCAAAGAGGCCTTGTTAGGTAGCTGTATTATTCTAATGTATCATTTTGCATATTTAAAAACTTTCAACTGTACATACTATACTAAGGTTTAAAATATTCACAAACAGAAGATAGCATAATTCATTATGAATAATTTTTAAAAAGTGGCTTAAATGCTTTCTTTTTTGCATGCAGGAACTTCCTTGTTAATCCAGTAGTGCATTCCCATACTGTTCTCATGCTTCAAATGGGGTATTTCTACCTCTTCCACAGCAGAGAACTCATGTGCCAATAAGTGTTCAGCAAAAAGGGAAAGTGGAGTTTCCCAGTGGGATGATGTGCCTTTTTAATGTTATTTCGATTCTCAGCTCCTTAGGAAAGGTACAGACCCTAGCCTGTAACTTGTGTACTGTGTGAAAAATACTGATGTGTCAGAAATGAGGAAAACCTTCAGGTTTTGGTGTTTGCAGCGTGTGAGCTGCCATGGGCAAAGCACCCAGCAGCTCCCGAGAGGGCCCTGCAGCGTGCCGAATGTGAGGCAAGCAGCAGGGTCTGTCAGGCTTACCCCTGTGGAAACCCCTGGGCTGCAGAGAGCTGTCAGTTGTTCTTGCCTACTTTTTACATGGTAAAATATTTACCCTCCAGTTTTGTTTGCAAAGTATTTCTGCGAAATGTATCACTTGTATATAAGAGCCAGTCTTAGCAGTAGGAGAGGAAAGGCTATTAATGACTGGGAAATTGTCAAAGAGTAAAGCTTAGTAGAGCCAAAATAGTAAAGAAATTGATCCCACTCCTCCGCCAGTTTAGTCTGCACGTATTATCTGAATGCAATGCTGTTCGTAGTCAAAACAACATGGGCAGCTATAATAGATTAAAACTGCTTTTCGTCTATTTCTTCTTGAAAGACCAAACTTTTTTCTTACTGTGGTTGTGACTTTGCTTCAAGAACATAGGGCTAGACTTTACGGTTTGTTTAGCTATGAAGGGATGACAGACTAGGGGGGTGGTAAGGGGAGCTTAGTTTTGGAATGTAAATACATGTAGAGCTCTTCTTTTGTTTAGCATCTCTTTAAACTAAGACAAAAAAAATCAGTGAATGAATGAATAGCAGCATGGTGAAATACCTAAATGTTTGAGTTAAAATTTTTGGATGTTTGAAATCCTATTTGGATCCTTTTCCCAGATCGCAGTGCATTCATATGCACTCAGCAGGAAACTTCATGGAGATGCACATTTGGGCAGAAGGTCTTTGGCGGTGCCTTTTTCTTAACTTGTGTCTTTTCTTCTTTTGAAGAAAGTAATGGCTTAAGTCTGACTGAAGAACAATCTTTTTTGTATGTTCCTTATAAGAATTTACTTATGGTTCACAGATTTTACCCACCATCTATGTCTGCAGTCCTTTGGATTTAAAACAGCATATATCCCTCTGCAGACAACAGGAAACGCCAAATTAAAGACTTAATGACATACTGCTGAAAGAAGACAAAAGGTGACAAATTATAAAACAGCCAGCTAAACTTTTAAAGAAAAAGCTGAAAAAAATCCCACATTGAAACAGCTTGAAAAGGATAAGGATATTGTTACACTTCGAGACGTGTTAATAGAAATTAGACTGAATTATGCTGAATATAAACTTAAGCATTTAAAAAGAACTAACAGGTTTGAAAAAACAGTAATTTCCTAGAACAACAAAAACATGCTTCTGAGTTAAAAAAAAAAGTGAATACTTTGATACGTTTTAACCTTGTTGTTACTGGTGACTAAACCACAGACTCCATTTTATAATTGTGAAACCACTGAACATGTGACTTCCACCTTTTAAAGATTATCAACCTCTGTTGCTGATGGAAGCGCGGTTGTGTTCATTTTCCCTGCAGTTGCACCCTGGCTGTGTGCTCCTCTGCCTTGATTTACAAAGGGTGGAGCATCCTTTGATCTCCTGTTGAATTTTGGAGAGATGGTGGAAGAGGACTGAGATGAGTGAAAAGAGAAGGCGGGTGTGTGTGTGGGGGGGGGAAGTATACTGATGAAAAAGCAAGGTGACAGACCTTTCGTCTCCAATCCCAGTGGCCTTGATCCCCTAATTTTTTAATATTTACATTCTTTGATAGTAAACATCTTATGTTTTAGTATCGTTCACGCCATGAACTTAATATTGGATGGTAGCACTTAGTAATTTAACTGGAGGTGCTCCTTCTGGTTTGGAAATGGCAAGAAAGTGAAGAATGGTTCAACTGGTAGTTTGAGAACAGTTGTGTTGCATTTATATTAGGTACTGTTCCCAGCTTAACTTAAGGATTCATACTTAAAGCATTACCTACTCAGTAGCTTACTGATACAAGTCTGAAATTAGATCAGAGGGAATCTTGTCAGTAACTTCACTGTAAACAATCATCACGATAGGACTGGGGTGAATCTTTTTATTCACGTGCTCCTAAAATTATTTTTTTATATTCCTGTCACTGCCACTGCAATATTTAGAAATACATGGCACCCATTTGATGATAAATGCTGTTGATGCATTGGGGTTTTTAAATTTTTTACACTTTGGAAGAAAGAGGAACGATTACTTGGGGATTCCTAGTGGAATCAAATTGCATATTAAGGGAGAGAGAGCTCTTTATTCATGACTCCACTTCTCATGAAAAGAAATGTTTAAATAGGAACATTTGCAGGCCTATGTGAAGTGTAGTATTCATCTAACTCCATTTATGATGATAAATTCCATTGCTCACCTAATATTCAAAAAAGCATCTTCATCCTCTGCGTAGGCCTCTATACTTCAGAGAAACTTGCCATGTATTGTCTTTTTGGGGATATATATAACCCAGTCATCTGCCAGTATGCTGAGAATATTCCGACCAGCTTTATCTCCTTTTTAAATATTGTCTGCATCCATCTGTTGTTTATGTTGTTACACGTGCATTGTAAGCTCTGGGGCTGAGCTTCTGTTTTGTATGTGCCATACCTATTGCAATGGGTACAACTCAACAGCTGCACATTGGGCAATGGAGTAAAACAAAATAACAAATACGTGTGTGTGTGTCAGATGAGCTGCTGTCATGGTGAATGTGCAGCACTGAGAAACATCATGGGGTGAGTGAAACAGAGAAGACCCACCAAGTTATTTTATTTGGCATGGTTCTTGATAATGTGAGAGGCCAATTTTATTTCTTTGGTTTAAAGTTGGACTGGAACATCTACCCCACCTCTTCCCATATGGAAAAAAGTTTGCCATTGCAAAAGCACTGCTGTTTGACTGTTTCAGCAGTTAGAAACTTGCTTGATTTTTAGTTAAGATTGCTTTTATAAAGTGTCAAAGTCCATTTGATGTTCATCTTTTAATACAGCACTCCTCAAAATGTTTTTAAGCCGAAGTGCTACCTGGTCTTTTTAAAAAATACACAAATAGTCAAACTCAAAGTATAGTCATTGCTTGATGGTCTGTGCTCTCGAGGGTGTTATCCAGGCTAGTTTTGAAGAACTGAACGGCCACACTGTATTTATGTGCATCATAGGAGAAATGCAGATTTGTGAACTCTCTTGGGCTGGAGCTGAGTTGTAATAGATGTCTGTACAGCATATCATACAGTGGGGCCCCAGTCTCTAGTGGTGTTTGTAAATTCTACCATGATAAAAATAATAAAGGAGAATCTTCTTGTAAAGATAATTTAGCCTCAGGGTGTTGCCTTTTTATGTATATAGATGTACACACACACTCTCAGCTATTCAGTTATTAGCAGTTCAGCCAAAATTTTTGTTTTAATACCTACAGAACCATTAATTCCTCATTTGAAATAGAGGAAATGTTCAAACTGAGAAAAAATACTCCAAATTTAATTTACAAAAAAAATGAAAAGCAAAGATGAAGTATGGGAACTGATTAAAAAAAAAAAAGTTTGCTTCTCTTATTCATATGACAAAAAGTATTAATCAGAATATTCCCTAGAGATTTGCAGCATCTGGTGGAAATGGAGGAGCAGCAAAAGCCTGGAATATGATAATCTTGCAGAAGAAATGAGTAACCATGAACAGTATTTAGCAAGTGAATTTTAAGTTTCAGAATGTAGGCTTTCTTCTTGTATAGTTCTGCCAGAAAACAAAAACAAACAAGCAAAAAACCATTAATCTTAGACAGATCTGAGACTAGCTACAGTGAAGGAAGTTTCCTGATGATGAAGACTATCTACTCTCAGCAACAAGGAAAGGGCCACTAATCCCTCAAGAGGGAGGCGGCGAATGTAACCGGGTTTGAGGTGGTTGGTTGGCATGGAGTGAAGAAAGGGACAAGAGACGTAGAGGAGAGTAACAGGATTAGGCTGTTCCTTCTTTAGGGCTTTCCACCTTTCCATTTGTGGTTGGAGGAAGATGAGAGCCAGCTGTTGGCTCACCTGGGTTTTTCAGGAGCCTCTGGCTCCTAAAATTAAACTTCATGGGTGTGGAGAACATCTTTTTGTTACATTTAGGTACTAGCAAATAGAAATAGTTTGTAGGTTCTGCTGGAAAACAAATAATAGTTACACCCAAAGCTAATTTTGTATTAAAGGAAAATACATGATTTCTGAGCAAGTTCAGGTACAATATTCCAACAGTACCAGCATAAAATTAGCTCTCTTTACAGCTATAGTTTCTCTTGATGCAAATATTATTTTAAACTTAGTTTAGAGTCTGTCGACAGTGCATGGTGGTTAGTCCTAAAAACTGTCCTGTATTTATGCCAAGAAGCTGGCTGCCCAGTGTGTTACAGCTGTGACTTCAAAAGGCAGTTTGCAGGAGAGGGAAACGGTGGTTTTACTCCTGTACCACTTCAGCCTTGGGTCTGAACTGCAAAGCTGCCAAAATTGCTAGTAATCTCGGTAGTGTGAATCAGGGGGTTTGTTTCTTTATTACTGAGAACGCCAGCTATTCCAGAAATTAAGCAAGACCCTCGATTAAATTTGCTCAGGCTATCAAACTATCATCAAATGGCATCGGCTTTTAGCAAGATATGGTCAGAATTATCTTCTGCAGTGAAATCCCTACAGGCACCAAAGGAATGGTGCCGTGAAGAACAGACCTGCCACTGGCAACACTCCAGCCCTGCAGATGTGAGGCGGAGGAGGTTCTGCAGGATTAGGGGAGTGGAGAATACGCTGTTTTCAGCCTGAAAACTCTACCCTGGTTTACACTCCTAGGTTGCTCAATATGGGTAGAAGGTGGCAGAAACTAAGAATGTTTCATAAAATTGTTTAGGCAAAAAGTGGAAGCAAAAGCTGAAAAAAAACAAAACAAAAGTTGAACAGGGTTTGCAGTAATTTAGAAAGCAATCATAGTTCAGCATACAAAAGGGCTTGTAACTCCTCAAAAATGCTTAAATAAATAAATAAATATCCATGATCGTAGACTGGCCCCATGAAAACTGTCAAATGTGTTTTGAGTGACTGATTTTAATGGTTGGTTTCCCATGTATTTTTGATGTCATTGAAACACAACTCTCCTGTGGTGCACTGGACATTTTGAAGTGGTTTATCACTGTTATCTTGGCTACCACCGCTATTCTGCGTTGAGCCAGTGGGACTCTTCACTCCACTGGAGTTTTCTAACCACTGAAATGCAACATAACACAAAACCTAACCGAACATCCGTAGCTTACCCTACGCACTTCTTGAAATGGAGAGCTCAGGTCCTCGCTTTCTCATCTGATTTTCTAGGGCCATGGGGTGGTTTTCTTGTTTGGTTGGTTTTGTGTTGTTTGTTTGGTTTTTGATCTCCTGGTGTTGGTCCTTTGGCACCCTAAATGCAGCAAAGTAAAAACTAAACCAAAACAAGCACCCCACTGCACCAATCCCTATCCCTTGCACTTACTTTTGTTACTTAGAAAAGTCAAGGTCTTTGTTTTAAACTTAAGAACTGTATTGTTTTATAAATAGAAAGCTTTTTACCAGGTTGTTTGCTCTCCTGTACGAGTCTTACTTCCTCTTCTTACAGTCAGTACCTTTTCCTTCTGATGGCCTGCTCATAGGGGTGTTCATCTTAGCTGCCCTTCTGGAAGTTCATACCCTGCTCCCTGACTGCTGCTTCTTGAAATTGTGTCTAGAGACAACGAAGTAGCCATTTGTTACTTGGCTGGTGTCTCCTTCCTCTCTTTCCTCCCAGATGATATGTTTTCCTCTTGTGTTTTCACTCTTAATATGTTTGTGTAGCACTTAACCAAAACAGACCCAAACAATGTAATGGGTGTTATGTGTCAATGATAATCAAAGCCATGCTGCTTAAACCGCTTTGCAAAGGTTTGAGTTTCCTCAGTATTCTGAGGTATGTTTGGAAGCAATTAGGTGTGTTTTTAGGAAAGAGATCCTTCAGTGTCTGAACAGTTTTTCTTATTCCAGACTGAAAAATTCCAACAAAAGCAAATTTTCTACTGAGTGGTTTAAATAGTTCTGGGAAATGGCAATCTAGATTAATCTTTTTATACTCCAACTTTGCTGTGAAATCATCTGAGAGATACTGTTACTGCAGCACTAATTAAATATGTAGTGTAATACTCCTCAGACAAATGCTGAGTTTTGTAGGCAGGTTTTTATTATTGTCATGTCTCTACCAGGACACAGGTTTCAGCCAGGGTTTAAGAGAGGGGGAAATAAGAAGTCTTGTCATGTGTACTATGTATGTTTTGCTGAAATCATTTGCAAATAACCGCATCTGTTAGCTATTGGTGTCCTTGCTTAATAGGCAAGTTTAAAATAACTGCTTATACTTATGTGCTTCTGATTCTTTCTTTTGCAAAACAGATGAACCTCTGTATTCCAAGAATTGTTCCAAATCATATTTTCTGGCAGTGCTCTTACTTTTAGTCATTGTATGAATTAAAATATGCTTTCCAGCTCTTGCCTAAGTTGTCAGAAAAAAGTCTCTATAGAATTAACATGCATACAGTTTTTGCAATCTTTTCCTTTTTTTTTTTTAAGCAATGTTAAATTTGCTTGAGCAACATCTCTTGTTTTGACTAGTGGAAGATCTAAAAATACACTACTGTATTGACTGAACTAATTACATTTCAGTTCTAGCCACTACCATCTGGATCTCTCCCTTTCTGGTTACATTTTCATTGCACAGATTGCACACAACTGATTAGCGCCATGAGCGGGTTGTCCAAATTCTGTTCTGGGTGTTAGCAGCAGCTCTGCAGAGCCACATGCAAGTTGCTGGTGCCCTTCGTATGTGGATACTGTGTTTCAGTCAGGGGGTCCCTAGGTCAGCAGGAAAGTGGAGAAAGTGGGGAGGGTCCAGGAGCAAGCTGCCAGGGTGACCAGGGGCCACCTTCTTACCAAGGTAGGCAGCAAGGGAGCTGGGCTTCTCTACTCTGGCAAAGAGAAGGCTAAAATGCAATCAGAATAGTTGCTTACTTGAGAAGCAGTTAGAAAGAGAATGAAATCAAACTCTTCTCAGTAGAGACAGGTAACGTGACACACTAGGACAGAGGGGTTGTGGTCTCTCTGAAGAGGTTTTCAAGACTCGTGGAGATAAAGCCACAGCTGGCCTGCCTGATGATGGTGCTAGTCCAGCTCCTGCCTGAAGTTACACTAAATGAGCTCCAGAGGTCCTGTTTCCCTTTGCTGGGCTTCCTTGATGCCCATGAGCTTAGGTGGAATCTGTGATTCCTACTAGTGAATTATAGGCAAAATTTTCTTCTCAAGGCAGGGGCTCTGCCAGGTCACAGCTTTCAGGCTTGGTAAAAAGCCATTACGTAACTGAAACTTTTTCCGTCAACCTTTTCAACCCATGCATCACTTAAATTGGTATTTTTACATGCCTCTCTGTGATATATAACAGATACCCGAGTGGTACAGTATAGCTGTGACAAATTGCAGGCCAAGGGGTATGCCACCTGAGGGAAGCCTAACTGAAGCTATCAAACTGAGTTCAGGTTGAAGGCCCTCCTGAGCTTGGGTGAAAGGTTCTGTCCCACAGGTGTACATTAAGCAGTAGCGTTTGCATGAAGTCTTATGGCAACCCTTGGCAATACTTTGCGCTTCTTTCTCTGTTCTTTCTGCTGTTCCTAAGGTCATTTTCACATAGCCTTTTCTGTCTCAGTGTTGTAACATGTAGCTTTTTGCTGTTAGCAGAATTTCTGTCTTGGGATAACTTGTGGATAAAACACTGAAACTAGAGAGAAAATGGGATGGCATGATTGTGTCCTCATCTGTGAAAAGCAAAGGGCTTTTATTTAGGTGCCTAATAAGGTCTTAGCTAGCATTGCCCCTGAAAAGTCTGTAGAAAGCTTTCAAAACATAGGAGGTTTTTAAATTGTACCAGTTCAAGTCACAGGATTTGTTGTAGAAAGTTTTCAAAAAGTGGTATTTTAAGATTCAAGGTCTTTCAATCCATCCATCAGTGGTAGTAAAAATTATGTTCTCCCAAGCAACTTGTAGAAAAAGGTCTGATATAGTGACCTTGGTCTCTGTTTTATAATACAAACTAGTTCCTTCAAAGAGACTTCAGCCTACAAGCTTATCTAATCATGGCATTTGGACAGTCGTCTTTCCTCCTCTTGTTTGTTAAGACGTCTTATTTTAGGGACTAATGTCTCATGAATGGATACTGTTTAATCTAATGCTGCATGCCAGTTCTACTTCTACATCAATTTGAAGTCTTTAATAAATACTATCTGAGTGGAATTGTTACCACTCAGATGAAGATGTGTTGCAAGACGACCTCATGATCAGCATAGGCAGCATTTGAGTTACTAAACTTTATATCTTAACGTAAACTTAGTCCAATTTATTCAACCTCATTGATTGTCTTTTGTTCATATCTTTATGTGTTACTGTAGTACAGATAATAGATTGTTGTATTCACTGGAGAATTTTTTTTTTGGTGAACCAGCCAATAGTTTAAGAATAAGCACATTTTTGGGGAGGCTGTCAACAGCAAATAAGGTATGAAATAGTACTGATTAACTGGGAGCATGTACTATAGTAAGGTATGAAAAACTCCTGAATTATTCCAAGTGATGCATGGGCTGAAAAGGTTGATGAAGAAAGTTTCAGTTACATAATGGATTTAATGGGACAGCTTGATGTTTTTATTTTAAAATTATATTTTAAATTTTTTTTTTTATTTTCATTTCTTTCCCCCAGCCCTCTCTTTGGCCACTTTTTTCCTCATTCTGAAGCTGCAAATCTGTATTCCTGATAGCTGTACTAACAGTACTGTTGGAGGTGGAGGGTGCAGATGTCCTTGCTGTAAACAAAGACACTTGTTTACACTGAAATTCTGCATCCTTTAATGCACCCTCCTCTCCTTTTGGAGAGAGATGTTTGTTCTAGGGTGACTCCATGATCCGTTTTACAGTGCTGCCACAATGCGCTGTCGTGCAGGAAGGGTGGGAACTTCTTCCAGTCACTCTGTTGCAGAAACTGACAAGTGGGATACTTGAGAAATGAAAACTTGAGCTAGTTCTGCTTCCACATTCCTAGCTGTTTTCTGTCCCATTTTACTACCCAATTGTTTGCCAGTCAATACTACATTAACATCTAATACCATTTTCCTCTCCAATTAGTTTTCTTGTGTTTACAAAGCAAGGCTAGAATATTATTTTTTTTATTTGTATGGGTCTGTTTTCTGTGTTTAGTCATTGGGCCAAAGCAGCTTTTCTTCAAGAGGGATCAAAACCAGTTTGTCAGTGATAGCACAAGGTTTATGACCTGCTCCGTGGGGCATAATTAAACATGGAATTCAGCCCCTTTTTGCAGAATAACTTTGACACATCTGGTTTAAACAGTTTTAGTGCAGCAAGGAGATAAGTAGAAGTTTCTTTGCACAGTAGATTAGTTTCAGATGAGGTATAGGTTCCCCTCAAATTCAGGTTCATGTAAAAAGTACACCAATGGGACAGCCACCCAAGAAAAGTGCATAGTCATCCATTGAATATGTGGAAATAAATGATAGGTCTGCAGTGCAATAAAATAAGAAAGAAAAAACCAAAGATCTTGTCACAGCCCCAGAAGGAATTGTAGGGTAATCACCCAGAAAAGGAGAAGCACCAGGGCTGAATTCTTTCAGAAAATCCCTGTTCTTTCCCTGCTTTCTTTGCCAGAGCACCTCTGATCCGGTTTTATTCCATGTTCCCCTTCAGTATGTTCATGTTTTTACAGATATAGCACATTTTATGACACCCACTAAAGTTATCTGCTGTGAAATTCAGTTGTTTAAATACTTTGTCCTTTTGTTACCCTTTTCTAATGGGTTGCCAATACATACTGCTTTCTCATCAGATGCTGATAGTCCCTGTAGTAGACTTTACTATTCTGTAAAGTGGTGATGAACACACAATATGGCTTATAGGTAGTGAAGTACAAAGTAGTTGTTTCAGCACTTTGCTGTTGAATAGAAAATACAGTCCTTGTCTGTTTAATATTCACTAGGCTACCCTGGTGTTTAAGGCATGTTGTTGGTAGATACCTCTCTGAACATTCAGGCGTATTGTGACTGCATATGTTGTAGAAAAAGGTATTTTCTCATTTTAAAAGACAATGAAGATACAGGGGAGAGGTTTAGTAACATATGTGTAAATTAAGGCAGTATTTGTGAAGGCCTTATGAAGTCTTAAGAACTGTGTTTATATGCATTCAAAGGTAGGAAACCTGGTCTGAGTGGCTGACTGCTGGGAGTTAGCAGACTGGCGTAAATAAAGGATAGCACATCATCATGCAGATTCATTTTTATGTAAATTATTTCTAGTTCACATTTTACTGGTTAAATAATGTTTGGTTATGTGTTTTCTCAAAGTAGACTGGTTGAGAATCTGAGAAGTCTGATATTTAGGCAGTCTGTTGTAAAATCTTTGAAGTAGCTCAAGAAATGTCTCACTTTTTGTCTCACTTTTTGCACCGACTGCAGAAATACAGTAGTTCTTGACCAGTCTGTGTGGGGAAGTTGAAATGATGTAAAAGACGTTGAACGAATACAAGTATTTTTAAATTTAGTTGGAAGTATGTACAGTTTTAAGTCACTGTAGGTGGTCTCAGTAAAGCCATTTCAGATGCTGAAAAGGGGGAGTGTTTTCATTCCCTTGTGCTAGAAGTACATTATCATGGTTCAAGTTAAACTATTTCCAAAATAATTGGAACATGAGGAAGTTGGTTACTAGCAAAGTTAATTCAACCCGCCTCCTGCTGTAAACCTTTTACTCTCTAGAGAGGATACATTTTGTTAAAAAAAAAAAAAAAAAAAAAAAGGTGAAAAAGAGAAGTAAAGTAGAAATGTGTTGTTCTATCATGTAATTAAGTAACTGACATCTTTTTATGATAATACATTTGGGTGGTCTGTTCTTGATTTGTTAGGAAACATTACCATTTCCGCAAGTAATCTCTAAGTCCTAAATATTTTGAAAAAAATTTGCATTGTGGTATTTCATCAGTGCATTACTCACCAGTTAAACTCTCTAAACTGCTGTCGCTTGGCATTGGAGAGGGCTCCCAGGTTTTTTTCTATAAGCAAAAACTTCCGTAAATTAGAATATTGCTTGGCAGAGCATAAAGAATTAATACTAGGAAACCAGATGATTTAAGAGAAAATAAATGGAAAGACTTGAATCTCATTTTGCTTTTCCTTGGAAAAAGAAGTCTCTGTAGTTTACAAAACTTAGAAAGTTTGAAATTGCCTTCAGGCGCAGTGTTTGTTTAGGTGTGGTGACCCTTTTGTATCCTTGTTGTAGTTTCCTCTCAATCAGCACAATTCTGATTGTCCCCACTGGACGCTGTGGAGATTTAGAGGCTTGCTTGCTGCAGTGAACCTCAATGATTCTGAGGTTAGGCATGCTGCCACTGAGTCTAGCATCATTTTAACTGCCAGTGGTAATGAGCTGCTGAGTTTTTCAGATTAAAACAAAACCAGCTTGAATATATTTAAATATTATGCTAATGTACATAAACACTAATAGATAGAATAACATTCCTGTAACCAAAGCAATCTACCCAAAACCAATTTTTGTGGCTTCAGCTGACTGTCAGGTTACTCGTTCTGAGCACAAATGTTTAAACTTTAGGTACCAGCAGGAAATAGCCAATGCACTCGATACTTCCTATAGTTTATGGTTGGTGAAGGGTCAATATTAAAATGTTCCTGTGATGCAGTTGGTGAATACATTCCATGATGATTTTTCCCAAGCCTGATTTGTAACACCATTGCTTTACTTTTCTAAATTCATAAACATCTGTAGAATCAATTATTGAAAAAGAAATATACTTATGAAAACCCACCTGGCATTTAAAAAAAAAAAAAAGAAACAAAAATAAAACCAGAATCAAATTATACTTATTTGCTTAAAGATTTTAAAGATCAACATTCTCCTCAGTTTATTTTGCATGTGGTTCCACTGCTATTAAGTTACAGGTTTTGTTATAAAACAAAAAAGGCAATTAGAGTTGAAGTAATCTGATGCTTGAGTTATTAGCAAATTTAGGACACTGTGAGATTTCCTTCTTTAGGACATTCAGGAATCATTATGGTATCATCCCCTTATTGCAATCAAGAGCAAAGGTGGGATGTGAAACTAGAACCCTTTGCGTCCCCCTTTTTCACTCTGTGCACACTGCTGTAGTGGCAGCCAAGCTACATGGTGGGAGTAGTTAAATGCTGTGGTTGCGTTCGCAAAATGGGGATTTGATCGCTCGCACGTGAGGCCTGAGCTCACACAGTAGGTACAACCTGACAAGAGTGCTTAGAAAGCTGTGGAGTCATTATGCATTTTGTTCACAGGTGGGAACTCTGCTCAAGAGAGGAGTCTCTCTAGGGAGAGAGCAAAATCCTCTCTTGTCATGGCTCAGAGGCATGCTGATGCCTCCTGCTAATGCTCAAGTTTCTGCTGACTGTCTAGACAGTTTCCATTCGGAAACTCTGCTTTTGTTTCTTACGATGCTCTGTGTCTGCAAAGACCATGCTCTTCTCTGACAAGAACGTTCTCTGTGGCTTGATTAAGTCAAAGTGATCAAAAACTGTAGAGGCAGGTTTTCCCTATAAGGCTTGTCTCGAGTCCTTAGTCATATGCCTTTGGCAAGTTGTTCATCATTCTTGAAGCTAGGAATAAAGGGTTTGATTTAAATAGGAAGATCAGACAGTGCACAGCTCCTGCCATTTGCAGTAATTTTGCCTGTTCTGAGGGGAAAAAACGCCAGTGCAGGAAACTCCTTTAACTATTTCTCGAGCCAGTAGAACTTCAGTGTGTCCACTATGTATACATTTACCATTGTAGAGTCTGATTTATGATGACTATTTAAAAAAACCCCCACAAACCCCCACAAAAATAACCACCCCCCCTCCAAAAAAACCCACACAGTATGAGTGTTTCTTGGCAGTTATCTCTGGAAGCTGATAATAAAGTAAATACCAGCAGTTCAAGAAAATATCATTCTGTATTGGAGAAAATGGAGAAATACTGATGCCTTGTGAAACAAAGTTTTTGCTTTAGCCACTGCAGACTCTTAACTTCATTTTTCTAAAATCCTAGACTCCTAGGAGTCGTGACATGGATGCTGATTATAGCTTCCTTTAGGAATGGTACTATTAATTTTCCTTTAAAAAGTTAAATATTTGACAATGGCAGATATATCTTCATAGCTTTGTTTCCTGGTACCAAGAGAAGAAAGCAGGTTTGTTGTAGCAAAAATGGCCCATCTTTCTTACTGTCTTCAACTTGAAAATCCAATTGCAATAACCAAAATGAAAATGGAGCCAAGTCAGGTTTTGTGTGGAAGAGCCACAAGCTATTTCGGAAGTTACCCCACAAAACATTGATTGCTGGCCCTGAACTGCAGTGACATATCCAGCAGTGTGAGTGCTCCTCATTATTTTCTGAGCAAAGTAAAACGCACTGATGTAATCTAAACAGTCAGACTTGATGATCTTAAAGGTCTTTTCCCACCTAAATGATTCTATGATTCTATACTGATGAAGACAGTTTAAGCTAACCTTTTCTTTAAGCTGAAATGTACTGGAGCTTACACAATTAACTACTTTATCTTGCTCAAGTGAGTGTGTGTGTGTGTGTGTGGAATGACAGTAGAAACATCTGCAGCACAGTAACTATATACTGCTGCAGCTGTTAGGCAAGAAGATATCTGATTCCCCTTGGATCCATTTATATCTGAGATTTGAAAAAGGCAGGCACTTGCACCTACATCAAGTGCTGTCTAAGAGTTGGGATATGCCACATTCAAGCACTATAACCTTGCATCCGTCAAATGTTTTGTTGATCTTGCTGTGATATCTTGGATCTAGATAAAATAAAATTACTTGTACAAATACAAGATCCCTGGTCCTGTTTTAGATCATTCATAGTAATTCTCTTTTTTTCAGTTCTAAAAGGAATATTATTACTATTTTTAGTATGTTTGAATTCCTTCATATCTTTCAATCATAATTCATGTAATTACATGTGAAATACTCCAAATACAATATTTTTTTGTTGCTGTGCACTGGGGTTTGCTGTGACTGTACAACTAAGATGATTTTTGAAACTTAACCAGTCTCCTCTTTGGGTCACTTATATTAGTACTACATAGGAATATTTATATTTGTATCAGATGATTTTCATGTTGCCATAGAAATGTCTAAATGTGAGTAGGTGTGGAACAGCACTGTGCCCCGTGTCTTTGAACTGTATGGGCAGTGTTGCTTCCTACAACTGTGCAGACGGTTTGCAAGGTTTTGTGACACTCTGAGCTGGAGTGATGGCCACTCTGATGACTTGAGCATGTAAAATAATGTGTAGCAGAGCCTTGCAACACTGCTACATGAAGTTCGATCTCTCATTTTCACTCGGCACTTCTTTGGGTCTGTCAGGGTCGCTTCCATTGCATGAGCCAGGACAACAGCCCTCCAGTTGAACTCTGCTTAGCTTGTGCACGCATGAGTGCGGTGAGGGCATCTGTTGGATGGAGGGTCTGCAGAGATGCTATCGGTGGGAGGAGGTTCACTGGTGACTAGAAGTATATTGCAGCTGCAGTGTCAGGTTTTCCTTCCCTCTTACAACTTTTCAAGGTGAGATAGTGAACAGGGAGTAGGAAACTGGGCCTCTCATGCCCTTAGACCAGAATGGCTTCACGTCTACGAGCTCTCTGGCCTGCCACTCTGAAATTGGTTTGACCCATGCAACATGCAGCACCTGGGTTAATCTGCAAGGAGGCAAACATATCAAACGGGCAAGTAGTAACGTGTTTCCCCATAACTCAAATGAAGTGTGGTTTCAGACAAAACTTGTTTACTTAGTTGGGCCTTAGCTGATGGCGGTAAATGCTGTTCTGTCACCTGCTCCTCTCTCAGACAAACTTCTCTTAAGGCTTTGCCATGTTGTTCAGTGGATGTTTGCCTTTGTTGTTCAAAAAATTGTGGAAAAATCAGTGTTATTTGGGGGAAATATGTTCTCATCAATTATGAAACTCCAAGTGCGGAATAGTGCCTGGACGCTGTTAAACACCATATATGAAACAGCACTGTACTGTCTCTCTTAAGGATTGTATGTATACCAAGGCATGCAGCAAAGGATTAAATAGACATGCAAGTAAATCTCTCCCATAAAAAAGATATTGTGTTATATTGCATATGACCTGTAGCCCAAGACACTTTTATGAACTGCTTATCCACTGCCATCCCAACCCTACTCCCCTGTCTGGTACCAGCACTCATTATAAATCATCATTGTTTCTCTTTCTCTTAATATCTTCCTGCTCTAGTTGCATTCTATTTTTTTTTTATGATACTTAAATAAATATTAAGAAAAAAGATTTTTTAAAAAGGCGCGCTTTTTTTGCTGGGTTTTGCCTTTAGGTTATGCTTCATCCAAGTGATTACCCTGAATTTAAGGATAGTCAGGGTAAGAGAACTGCTGCAAGAACCATCTGTCTGGACTTACTAAATGACCGAGAGGGTGTTTGTCTGGGTGATCTGCATTTAAATTGTGTCATCTTATCCTCATTATCTTTTTGTGTGATTGTCTGGGGATTTTTCTGAAGGATTCCTTTAGCATAAATCACAATGTATGATTTCTGATACCTCATTTTTGTCTGTGTGGCTTAAACCAGAAATATATTAAATTTGGTCCTTAGAGTCCTCTTGGGTCATTCTTTTTTGTGCCTTTATGAATTAAATCCCTTTCTCCCTCTCCTTTTTTTTTCATCCCTGGATTATTTGTCCACTGGAATGAGCTGATGTCTGAAACTTACAGGGGGTGTGTGTTCCCCAGGCTTTCAGAGTGTATTTGTGTTAACATATTAATATGGTTTTTTTCTCATATAATCTAATGATGGTGGTGGCATTTTTAATCAGTTTTGAAGGACCATTCTGAAACAGCCTGTGAAATTTGAAAAATACTCCAAAAGGAGCTGTCTGACTAGGTCTGAGATACTCATTAACAAACATCCATAAATTCCTAATTGCAGACTGGCTTCCTTGTTTACCATTTTTCTTTCATAACGACAATGAGACATGACAGCTAGTCCCAGCGGATTACTGCACTTTTCGGCTGGTTGATGTCACTCTGCCTTTAGACCTGTGTCTTGCAGAGCAACCAAGGGACTCACTGATCTCCTGCAAATGTGCTACCTGTCACGTCTTATTGTCTTAAAACAGACCCGTCTGATTACTGAAATGGAGAAATATTTGTGCATAAGGGTTTAAACCGATCCTGAAAAGACTGCCTCCACTGCTGTAACAGATCCAAAATTGAGATACAGTTTAAATTAAGAACATAGGAAAAACGTTTCAGTTTTAAAGATTTTGTTTGTGAATCTGCATTCCTTTATTTTGGTATTGGGGAAAAAACCAAACTGTGACTTTCAAATAGGCTGAAGTCTTCCACAGTAACAGAAGTCTTCTCATTACATGTTTGTTACTTGATTTCAACTCAAAATTAAAATTCTGATGCTCAACCTGTAATTTTTCAAGGTGAAGTAAAAACCCAATTCCAGGCTTTCTCAAATTTAACTGGTTTGCTGTAAAATTTGGTCAGAATTTTGTATCCTGGTAAATACAATTACTTTTTTGGCCTTTATATTAACATACTTTTGTACATTTATTATGATTATTAAGTAAATGCTGTTTTTGTGTTATAAATTCTTTGGACTGATCTGGACATCCCCAGATACTTCTCAGTTGGCTGCTATGTACTGGATTCTGGACTGAATTTTAAACTGGTGTTTGGATCTGCTCAACTGTGCTGCTTAAACTCTAATTGTCATTTTTGGACTAAAAGAGCAAGCAGAATTTTTCCCCGAAGGTTTGGATGTGTTCATCATTCAGCCTTAAAACTGTTAAGCTTGCAAACAATTTGAACTTGATTACTCTTGAGCAGAGCTGTGTCCTCCAAACAAAATTAATGGCAAGAACGCTTTTGAATTTTTCTGGGAACAGAATCGGGCTCTTACAGTCTTGTTCAGTGTGCTCTTCTTTCCGAAATTGTCTCAGAATTGGTATTGTCAGTGTATTCCTGATGAGGCTTCGGCCTTTGGGCCACATGGCCGGTTAGTCCACCAGGATGATTCTACCAGCAAAGAGCAGGTTTAGCCACCTACCCGTGAGGATCGCAGCTGAGCCAGGAGCCCCCCATGCGGTGGCATGGACCCCCCCAGCTGGAGGCTGGAGGGGATCAAAATTGCTTGTGCCCAAAGCTGGCTTCAGTTTCATCAGTGACTTGATGAACTCTCATTGCTTGCCCAATTAAGAAAGAACATGTATCCTGCTCTGGCATACTGAGGTTTGTCAAGTCTCTTTACTCTGAGAATTGTGAAATGGTGAGGTCTTGCATATTAATCACTCCTAATGCATTTGATCTTGGTGCTATTCGCTGTCTCAACATGATGGTCTCGCTTGCTCTGTGTAGCTCCCATCAGGCTGGACACGGGTGATGGTGTAATTTCCTTGTCAGCCGCATTGGCAGATAAGGCTGTGATACCCACACAGCTGGCAGAGGTGTGTGTGACCCCCAGGGCCCTGTGTTTGGGGACCCTGCAGGGGCACAGTGCCCCACACCAAGCCCCGAGTACCCATCACATCCCTTCTCATCTCATGGTCAGTCAGGTACACCAGGCACGTCCCTTCTCACAGAGCCTCATCTGTCACTGCCTCCTGTCAGTCAAGAGGTGTTTGCAAATTCTGCGTGATCCTTCCATGAGGACCCGGTATATATTTTTTTTCCCCCAAATCTTAAATGCTAGATCACTGAAATAGAAGTAAAAAACCCCAAACTTTATCACTGGGACAAGAAGCAGTAACTGGGACTAGTTTCCGAGTATTTACCTTTATTACTAATTCAGTAACTAGTAAATAATTAGTAATTAGTAAGATGATGCACACTACACTAGTCAGCATGGTTTGACATCTCACAAATTTCAGCCACTGCTTTTAAGAGAAGACAACCACCTTTGTCTGGAAAAGTGACATTGTGAGCCATTCCAGACCCATCTTTAATTACATGAAGCTGGTTTCTAAGACAAGACGACGTAATTGCAGAAAGACACAAAATATCTCCGTAATTACCAGTTTCATGAAGTACTTGAAAATGGTGAGAGGGAGCATATTGCAAATCTCTAAAAATAAATAGTTTGTAAAGTCGTAATCATTATAAAACAGATTTACTTGTGAAGACAGTATTACACATGTTAAGGGTAGTCTGTCACTTACAACATGGAGTACATATGTGACTTGAAAAAGCAAGCCAGTAAGAGCTGTATTAATGACGAATTTTATTTCTGTTCTGTCATTTTAATGGATGTAAAATTGTGAAAATCAGGAAGGAATTGATAATCTTTTTAAAAATTTAATTTAATCCTGAAAACATTTTTTGTAAAACTGTAGTTTTTGAAAACATGAGCTTACTTGTATTTTCTGAAAATAAAGCAGAAGAATCCCCTTCGTCAATAGGTAATCTCTCATTTTGACCACCCCACCAGTTCTTGTTTTACTTTTTCTTTCATTTTTTAAAAAATTTAGATTCTATTGCTGGCTATATTGCAAAACTACTAAAATACTATCATTTTCCAGATAATGTTCTTAACTTCTAGGCATATGTTCCTTCTTTCAAAGCCCTCGGGATAATCCGCAGCTCCACAAAAACATGAGTCAAATACATTACAAATTTCCCTCAGAGAATCAACATCTTTTCCAGCTGTTTGGATAGTCTGTCTAAAACCTGACCAGACCTCTCATCTCCCAGTATTGTTTTGGGCTTTTATTTTTTGACTTTGATATTTTCAATGTTATAATTTCTAAACAGAGCCAATAGTTTCAGTCTCTTTGGTTTTCTTTACAATACTTACACTGGACAATAAAATGATCTATTATCCAAAGAAGATTGCATTGTTTTCAGCTATTTCTATTCACTAGTGCAAAATTTCTTACCCATGTCAACAAACCCCCTTTTAAAATCCTCCCTAGGCAGTTTTGTATATTATTTATGGATTAGAATATCTCCTAACCATATTCCTAAATAGACTTCTACTTGTTTTGATTGGTTTCAGATAGGTGCACAGCAATTATGGGGGCCATATAAAGCTCTTGGTAGATGTTCTATTTTAAATATAGTTCTGGCAACTGGATAAGTTGCTTTTTTTTAAAAAAAAAAAAAAAAGAAAGAAAAAGAATGCATTTGTGATCATTCCAGTTTATTCCTTGTGTATTTTGTCTGGCAAGGTAGTATAAATCTAGTTGTAACAGCTTTAAAGATTGGCAAGTTACCTAGTAAGCAGCCTAAGGTGGGAATTCGGCCTCAAAAGTTTTCTATCTCAATTAGCAAAAATAAGCTTATCCCCCAGCCTGTCTACCCAGGACCATTTATTTTCTTCTAACCTTCATTGACTATGGAGAAAGAGAATTATGTTAAGGGAATTCCAGAGTTGGACCAGTTAATATCTGTGAACAATATGATCTCCTGCTCTATTTTTCATTTGTTGCCTGCAAGTAGAAGAAGGCAAAAGAGGTTATAACCATAGTAACACTCTGTCCCAAATCTCAGACTATATTAGATCATACTTTTAAAGTGCTCTATTAAATATGATAGCCAGCGATCAGGAAAGCGTTTGTCACTTGAGTTGCCCAGGTCCCTCTCAACAGAGGCGATAATTGTGTGGTTTTGTGCTCGATGACGGACGTTAGCTGCTGGTTCCTCTTAAACATGGGGACTAGCGGCTTTTCGATGTTATCAGCCACAAACCACTCCAGCATTCAGCAAGCTGGGGGCTGGCTTGTAGTTGTAGGACATGGTTCTGGCTGCTGGCTGCTGACAATCCCAGTCCTATGCCTGGCCCAACTCTGAAGACCCCAAGCAGTCCTGCTGGTGGCTGGGTCGCTGCAGGTACATGCCAATGGGTTTCAGCCTTTCCCTTCCCTCCTCCTCCTCCTTGTCTCTGGCTGCTGGCCCTCTTCTCCTGCAGCTGGGCAGGGGGAGCTTGTCCCACACCCCCAGGCCCTCTGCTCACCCTGCTTGCCTCCCTGCCCCAAACTTTCCTACCGCTGCCCCTGCTGCAAGTTACCACCCGTGGCATAACCCATGTGGATGCCCACCACCCCCATTCCATCTGCAGGCTTAAAAAAATTTTAAAAAATAATTTTAAAAGCATACTACTGATGTTGAGGCTAGCCCACATCATTCTAGCTGAACTAAGTAACCAATTACTTGAGCAGTAATGCCAGCAGATTGTGGGAAGAGGAAATCTCTGGCATGCTGGAGGAAGGAGCTGACACATGGCGATCACAGCTGAGTTAAAGAATCTCGCAGAGCTCAGCTGCAGGCAGCACAAGTGGTGTGGTCAGCACGCCGCATACAGCACTGGGCTGCCGTCTGCAGCCCCTGGCCCCACAGTGTGCTCGCCAAATGTGGAGGATGCTCTTTAGCCGTGCACTGCCCCATTCAACTACAGTTCACCACCCTTGGAAGTTTGGCAACTTCCAATTTTTTACCATTGTCTTCATGTTTGAAGAGTTGACACCTGTGCGCTGGCCTCAAAAACAAACAAAAAACCAAACAAGCCTCCAAAAAGCAAAAACCTCCCACTTTTAGCAGAAAAAAAAATCTGGCAAGCTGATGAATCCTTTCCCTTGCTTCCCTTGTCTACACAAAACCACGCATGCTTGCTTTTTCATCATCTGCAGGTGACTCAGCAGAACTTGGGAGTGAGTTTTAAGAACCATGCAGATGACTCTCCATAGTGTCCATGTTCTCTGAGATGTCTTCTATACCATATTTTAAACATGCTGGACATTGAACTTAGCACATGTGTGTAGTTTGAGTTGGAGACATGAAAGAAAACGTCATTTTCTGAAAGAAAAGCTGTTTCGAGGAGAGCTTTTTGCCTTGCTAGGGAGTCCAGATGAGCACAGTCAGCGGGCCTGAACACAGTGAACGTTAATACTTCTCTTCTGCTAAAATGTTACGTGCAGATATCCTCATGACACTGTTTGCGTGTATGTAGAATTATGTGTGGATCTGATATAGTGGGTGTGTGTTTCTAAAATGTACTGTATAATGGGTTTTGCATGCAGTGAAAATTTGAATCTCCTTGTCAATCTGGACACCCTAAATTATGCCAGTGACTACTCTGTGAATTTAGGAGGTCTAATAAAATTTTATTTAGTGCTATTCATGTGGGGATTAAGGCTTAACTATTATTTATGGTATTCTTTAAAAAATAGCCTTACCTTGGTGGTGTTTCAAAGAAGTATGAAAATCCTTAGGGCCCAACATCTTGCAGTGGGGAAACTATTTGGTTAAGCTGAAGAGGTCATGGTATTGACCTGTTTGTAAGAAAGCGAGCACTTGCTATTTGATCAGACTTTGAACTTGAAAAAAATATTGTGTTGAATGTTTTATAGAATAGGTATTCTCTGGCTCTTAGGGCTGCGAATGGCTATTTGATAAAGGCTTTAGTGTTTGCAACTCTGTGGAAACTTTTGTTTCGTGAATCTATCTGATTTACTGGGACATAAGTTAATATTAATCTTTCTCATTATAAAGACTGCATTTAGCTTCTGGCAGTATGCAGAAGTCATTATTGTCACATGTTTGCAATTTCTGAAAATAATTTCTTTAAGATAAACATGGAAAGAAAAAACTCCAGACACTTCATTAACAGGAAAGTAGTTGAAGTTCTGCCATAAACGCTTATGAAAAACTGTATAATACTGCTTGGCCCTGTATAATTTCCTGGGGAATTCAGATCCTCGAACAAGTAATAGTAGTTTTATAATATTCTGTGACGGACAAAGCATGCTTGTTATGTAAACATAGTTACTAAAGATACTAGGACAGATGTGGTTTAATACTATAAATTGATCTTACTTGAGCATAAAAGCGACTGAAGTCCTTTGAATACTTTCTAATACACCTAATGCTTATGCCAAAAGTGCAGACTTTATCTGCATCTTTGACCTCTATTAAGCCCTTTTGTCTTGAGTATATGTTTGAGCTGTGTCTCAAGTTGCAAGCTGCTTGCTTTAGATTCAGCCCATAAACTTTTTTAACATGTAATTGAATCTCATTTCCAGTGCGGAACAACAATAATGCTAGGTGAGCATTGATCAAGGTACTAAACACTTGAGGTGGTACGTTTCTTGTGACATATTACAAGGAACCTGGATTCTCATGGGTTTGTTGTTTGGTCCTGGGTTCCATGGAGTGTATGTGTGAAGCACATTCTGAAAGAAATTGCTGTTATAACGGCACTTGCCATGAAAAAATGAAGCTATGACCACAAGGTCAAACCTCCGTCAAAATTGTTGGTGTTACTCTAGCTCTTATTAATGAGTGATTGCCTCCCCTCCTATTAGGGGGATGGTGATGCTGTCTAAGAATCAATATAGGTCTTTGTTCTCCCCTACCCCCGCAAATTCTTCAGATTGTAACTACTGGATAGTTCCTTATCTTTGTGTCTGTATTTTGGAATTTCTTATTGCTACAGTAGTGTCTTGAGCTTGCCTGTGTTTATGTAGGCACATCCTCTTGTCTAATAGCTATTATCTTTTCATCTGACTGATTTTTAAGATGAAAAGGCAATAAATCTATATTTCTAGTACAAACTACTTTTGATTCTTTTGAGCTAGAAAGAAATGGATTAAACCTTAAACCATTTTATAGACTTTGTATTAAATATCTATCAGATTATTAATAATTAAAATCAATCTGTATTTTACCAGCCTTAACATAATACTTTCTTGTGTCACCTGTTTTGTTGATGAGACTTTTTAATAGTGAACCTTGCTTAACCATGTCACTCTGTATTCTAAGAATAATGTGTCTGCAGCTTCTGGAGTGATTGTAGCTGTAAACATGCTACCGGCAGATATCTTTCTGGCTGGGACATTGCACCTACTGCATGCTAATTCTTCTTTCATCTTGACTGCCATATTGGGATATGGTGGTCAAGAAACGTGGGTTGCTTTGGTCTTGGATAAAGTCGAAAAAGCTCCCCAAATTATTATGTTGAAATGGTTCTTTGTTTAAAAAAGAAAGAAAAAAATTGTTGAAACTGAAATATGTTGTGGGAACCTGACAGCTTTAATGGTACAGCTATTGAAAAGCTTAGTGTTTTGTTTTATTTCACATTGAAAAGATTGTTCTGGTGTTCTCTGCAGGAAAGTAATATTGAAGAGGGAACAAAGTTATTCAAATAATAGTTGAAATGTTACATTTTGAAACCTAAAAACCTAAAACTAGCAACTTTTTCAAGCCAGTTGGGAATGGAAATTTTGTAGCTGAGATTCCCACAATTAAAAACCAAAGTTTTTTAATTAACTTTAAAAATTTCCAAATATTGGAACTGAAAAAAAAAAAAAAGAAATTCTAGCTTCTGACAATACTAGTATGAGCTTTTTGATTTTCCTACAGTTGTACACTAAGTAAGACATGATCATTATGGACTAAAATATATTCAATGATAAATATAAATTTTCTTTCCTCTCTGAACCCAAATGTCACAATGTGACTGAAGATTTAATTACAAGAAGTATGATAAGTTCTCAGGTTCTGTACAGAAGCTCATTGCAATCAGTTGATCAACAGAGAGCATGGAAGAACTTTTTATCATTTACTTTCTTTTTTTCTGTACGACCCTTTTTACTGTAATCCACAGAGGAGATGATGAGTTTCAGATAAGTTAGTTTACAAGAGTTTGGTTCTGGGGTACCAAACCAGAAATTTCAATGCATCCTCTATTCCGGGTATTTAGTTCTTCAGGTCATAGAAGATCACAGCAAGGTTTCTTTCACTTCAAATTTCCTAATCCCTAAACCAGGCTTCTAGATTTTTGTCCCAGGAATGTGATAAGAACTCCCATTATTAAAATATGTGATATTTCCTTCTTTATTACTGTCATGTCACAGGTGAGGTTTTGCTTTAAAACAAGGAATTTGCTTTTAAAATGAGGAATTGTTTTTGAACATGGTTTCCTAAGAAAACAAAGCTCATGTGATGGTGCTTTCTGCGTGTCTGTGCCTGCCCATGTACCCTACTAGCGATAACATTTGACTCTTGTCCAACTTCAATATCTCTGAGCACTCTCCTGAAAAACAAGTTCACCCCATGCTAGATACCAAAGAATCGATCCAGGACACAAATCTGTGTCTTACAGAAAACGAAGTTTTACTTGTTCAGTTGCTTATGGAACCACTTGTTTTTTATGTAACATATGGGTTTAATTTGTTTCTTTTCCAAGTTGGGAAAGATTATTCTTTTTAAGCTGATTCTTGCATGACTTTGTCTTGGTCCAGGCTGGATTGCTTTGATGGGGAGTTGTGAGATGATGGATTTAGTTTTCGTACAGGTGTGCAAGCCAGGGGATCTGGCCCTGTTTTTATAGACTTTGTATGATCACTATTCCCACTTTCTTGTACCATGTGGCTTGAAAGTGTGGATGCTTGTCTGACATTAGTGACCATATCACCTATTCTTTGGTTCTTTTGATTTTAAAGAGGTATTTTAGATTTTCTGTAATTTATTTCAGGACGTGCTAGTTGATATCATGAGCATGAATCTCTATTGTCTCCAGCATGACTGGCAAGCCACTGACATTTCCATCCTTGCAAGCCCAGTTATCCAGCCATACCTGCCTCCAAGCTTCGCCTGAAAGCTGAATGGGGGACAGATGCATTTCTCCTTTGAACTATGTTTACCTTCCCCTTTTCAGTTCAGCATATCCCCTGCATCAGTCCTGGGGAAGCTAAGACAGCTCTGCCGCTCTCTGGTTATCCTACATAATTGTTACTTACCGGTTTTATCTCTTTTATATAACAGCTTTACCCCAGGCATCCTGGTCTTCCACCTTAACAAGGGTGATGTTTCCCGTGTGCCCCTGCCTTCCCCAGGGGCTCTGCAGCATCCCTGGGGGGTCTGCAGCCACAGCCAGGCAGGCTGCAACGCACCCCCTATCCCGTGCTCCTTCTCCTCCTAACCTGTATTTTGTCGCCTGTCTTTGCCACAGCCAATGGGCTTTCCTTAAAAAGGAAGCACTCGTATCATTATGTGGACACTATTTTAATCTGCTACCTAAAATATAAAGGACTGATCATTTGGAGTTAGGTTTTTAGCCTTTCCAAAAATAAAATGTCTGTCTTTGAAAACCAAAGAATATTTCTTTAATTAAAAATATGTAACTTTATACTTTGCTACGCTGTCAGAGAAAAATAGGAGTGTGACTTTCAGACTGCATGTAGTACTGTTCTGAAACTTTTATTCACTGAATTATCAAATAGTAGGTGTTCCATCATTTATTTTGATTTCTAAAATTGAAATAGCAGAGAGTCATAACTAGTAGTAACTGTGAGGAGAGCTCAGGAAGCAATTTTTTTTTTTGTGAGTGACATCTGCAGTACAGCAAAGGGCTCATCAGGTCCTGGTGTCCCCAGACACAGCATCTTTTGTCTCTGCTCATTTCATTTGTAATCACCTGACACGAATATTTCCACAACTTTTTGAGTTATCAGCCACTTCCATAAGGAGATAGCTAAAGGCTTTCTAACAAAATTTTATTGTTTGACTCTAACTTTGAGGATGTGTTTCCAAGATCCTGTTGGTCAGTGGAAAGTAGGCTCTTTCTTTTAAATGTGTGCTGCTTGCAGGCCAGGCTCTGGATCCAGGCTCTGCTTAGCGCCTTGATCTCAGCCTTGTTCTGTTTGGTTTGGTTTTGTTAATTTTCCACCACAGCTAAAACATCAGTGTTTTGTCTAGTAGGAAAACTGTGATGAGCTTCTGCATGGAAAAGTATTTTTTATTTTGTTTATGCAGATAGGTTTTATGGATTATTTCCTCATTTATCTACCATCTGTTGTTGACTCCTATTCTTTCTGGAGATTCTTCCCCTCCAACCTTCCCAAATATTTCCTTTATTAGCAAATACATCTTGCAGCTCTTTTTTTGTGTGACCCTGAAGAATCCAGTCTGTTGTTCAGTGAATTTTTCACTTGGATAAAAGATGTTTGAATAACAAGGACCAGAGTATTAAAAAGTATCTATATTGCTTTAGACACCTGACCAATACATTCTGTGTGCCTAGTATCTTCTGCTGAAACAGAAAGTGGTTTTGTTTTTCAAGAATCAAAATAAGATATCCATGGAAGAAAGTGGGAAGTGTTGTGTATTCATTAACGAAAGGCAAGTTGCTGATCCCTGAACTCATTTCTGAGTTCCACCGAACTAGATGTAAAATAGGTCTTAATACATCTAGCTTTGCTTATTTAACTTGGAACATAAGCTACATATCTTGAAGGCAGGCATATAAATTAGAACAAGTAAGTGGTCTGTATGGAGTAAAATCATTTGAGATTTTTATTTCCCTCGTTTTTGCATTCTGTCATTTAAATAGGTATATTTTTATGTGACATAGTATTAAACATAGATTGACATATGCATTTCACACTATTGCAAACAAAGAAAATGTAAATTTGAGCAGAAATCTGTAGTACAAAAACTAAGCTGATCGTTTCAATGTCAGTTCATTCATTCCAATTCATTGCATTAAACCACAAAAATCAAAAGTTGTTTTTGATTAAAATCTTCACATGTTGATAGCTCTGACATGAATTTAACTTTGTCATTATCAGAAGTGGACTATATATTAAACCTTCCTCCCTGTTATATCAAATGTGCTTTTTAATTCTTACATCTGGGATCTCTTTTTAGTCATAGCTGATACTCTCTAGTAGTGTTAGTAGAATAGTCATAACTAAGTATTTATTTGGATGAGGATCAGATATTTATACTGGGAGAAATGCATTACAAGCTGCACGTGACATTGTATCTCAACAGCACAGGGGTTGAACATGGCTTCAGTTACTCAGTGCTGGTGAGCGGTCATATTGCTGGTCAAAGAAACATAATTATCAGAGGAGTAAGTCTTAAATTGGGATGGTAAAGTATTTTTTATCAAATTACAATAAACTAACATAAAGGAGGATTGTTTTTTGAAATGGCAGTGATATCCTCTAATACCTGTGGCAATACATCTGACTGAACTAAAACCATTTACTGTTCGCCTATTGTCTTTGTTAGAAGAGAGTTGGTTTCTCTGTGAAGCTTTGCAATTGATTTAAATTAAATTGTAACTGTGATGACAAAGTTTTGTTTGAGTGCTTTTATGTCAGATGGGTATGTGTCCTTGCATGCTGGAGGGATGCAGAAAGCATTGTGCTCAAGTAACTGAGATTCAAGTGGTCAAATTGGCATGAAAATTTCAAATATTGGGCAAAAGTTGGGGCAAGAGTTGGCTACCATAAGACTACAAAGCTGAACTTGGGAGCCTGGTGTTTGGTGGTTAATGGGCACCTGTGAATCCTTGTTTGGAGAGTGTAGGGGTGGGCAAGTCCCTGATGAGTTGGTTGTTCCTGTGGGTGGATACAAGATTCACCATGCCGAAGCATGGGCTTATGCATCCACAGTCATCAAATACTGCCAAAGTTTTTCAAGGCCATATAAACAGGCCCATAAAGATAAAGCCTGGATTAATAAAGGCAAGCGATGTCAAAGAATACATGAAATCTGAATGCGTGTATAATACTGCAGGAATTCCTCTTATTTTTAAGCTATGACTTTTTGATTATTCAGGCGTTTAAAAATAACAGTCCATAGAGCCTTACTACTCTAAAAGGTGGGCATAGAAAACTTTTTATGACTAACACTTCATTTGTTGGCACATTATCTTTGCAACTTGCTAGGTCAGTGCCTGCAATCGCCAAGGACTGTTTGGGGGAACTTCGTGTTTTTTACAGAAAGGAAGGTATGTCACACAAAGGGCCAATCTGGGCCAGCTACTAGTTGGTTTATATCCCCTAAGACCTTCCTATGAACTCCATGTGGCAGGAACTTCTGCTGAAGTACTGCATGAGTAAAATCTCAAGTTACTACTTTTTGGATCTACCGTTGAGTGACTGACAGGGAATGGCAAACAATGCCAAAAAGAAAAAAGTGAAAAAAAATTTCACAGACTACCATTTTCTTTTGTCCATGTGTCTTCAATCAGGTTTAGACAAGCTTAAACATTGTTTATTTCCCCTGAAATTCTCTCTTTTAGTGAGGCAGGCAGAGGCAAGCAGAATTACTGTGTTGGAGGACTCTTAAATGTCTTTGATGCAAGATAAATTCTACTTACCAAAAGCGTTTAATTTAATCACATAATGGAAAATTCAAGCAATGATTTAAAAAAGCAGGACCCTCCTGCTCTCCCCACCCTCAGAAAGTCATTAAACAGTTCAGGCAGGTGAAATCAGTGGTGGTTGTCCAAAAGTGAAGACAAGACAGGTGCTGTGGGTGGGTTTTTTGTTCACTTTTCCTATGAAAACAATCTCCTTAAAGCAACAGAAGAATTTGCATTGATTCTTTCAGACAGCTGCTGCAGAAGATGTATTGGGGAAGAGTGTAGAAATCAGAGGCATTAGAGGAGATCACAAGCATCCGACTATGCTTCAGACATAGTGAAAATGTTCAGATGGCAGAGATGTGGCACAAAAAGACCCGGAAGAGAAGAATAAGTTTCTTCTGAACAGTTCTCTTTATATGAGGAGGGGAAAAACCCTCGGTGTGTTTCCACTTGTTTTTGCAAACCAGCTTGTTACTCTGCTAGCGGACTAGAAGTCACACACAAACACAAGATAGGATTTACACAAATAGCAGCTCTTTATCAAAGTGATGCTGATCATCCAGTTATCCTAAAGTGACTGTTAGAGTTGTAGAATCTTACAAGTTTTCCCAAAACCTTCCCATTAGCTTTTATCTCTCAGTCTCTCCTGATAACAAGAAGAATGTGGTATTTTATCAGTTGTCAAAAATAAATCCAATTAAGCACGAAAGGCTCTCAGAAGGAATACCTTAATATTTGTTGTTTAATGTTTTGTCAAACTCCATGGGAGTTCTGTGGGAGCTACAAAGTAGTGTCTATCATAAGTACAAGGATTTACAGTTAGTGTGATCACCAGTGTTAGGTGGAGGGGTGTGCTGTTGGCAAACTGTCTCTGTCATGTTTATATGAGGGTCTATTTTCATCCTATAGGTTTTTTTAATCTCAATGCACTATAAAGGTCAAATAACACGACTGAAATTTCCTAAGGGATGTCTCATTGCTACTTATGACAACTTAAGAGGTCTGGGCCTGAAACAGGAAAGCTTTTGTGCCTGAAGCTATCTTCATTAGGAAACCGTAATGCTTCTCCAGATCAGGATGCTCCTTGGGTTCCTTTAATAGTATATCCAGATCTGACATCCTGGTCTTATTGTTTTGCTTGATTATGCTCATGTCACCAACATTTTATTAAATAATTTGGCTGGAAAGAACGTCTCTTTAGTACACAAACAAATATATATAATCATCAAATATATTGCATTGCATAATTTTATTACATATTATGATATTTGAGGATGAAACACAACTCCTTCCATTAAAGGATGATACAGCTTGTGATATTCCATTAGTTTTGCAGTTCAACCATATAAACCACAGCTAAATGAAAAGAGCACTTCCACTTAATACTTTCTATGCAAGTTAGGTGGTTGTTTTTGTAAGGCATTATGATATGTAAAGAGGTGTCTGCTCCAGTATTTTGCCTTAATGCTTAATTTCTTTGCTTTTATAGGCTTAAACCAGACCCTTTATATGGCTTTAATGTATTTTTTGCATGCATTATAAACACACCTACACATGCGTAAGTTCAACATTCCGGCAAGGCAGCTGATTTTAAAAAAATGTTGTTTTACAAGTTGAAACTGGTTGGCACATATCTGAAGAAAGAAATCAAATAAAACTGGCAACTAAAAGAAAGGGAAGTTGATGTTGGCACTTCATCACAGAGGTCTCTAGGTAAAACATATGCAAAAGCCCTTAAAATGTAGTTCCACTTTGAAAAGTGACTATGTAAAAATGTCACTTTACTCAGCAGATCTATTCCTTGTACATACTCAGTGTTGCATTTGCTTGCCCTTGTAATAAAATATGTATTTTTTTTCTTCGATTGCTTTTCAAGTTAACTCTACAGTATCAACACAAACCTGGCTTGCATTTTGACATTTGTGCGACCAAAGGTCAGTCACTTGACACAGCTTGCAAAGGATCTTAGGTGCAACTTCTCTGATAGATGGACAGCAAGAAAAGATCACACTTAAGCTGTCAAATTCCAGCCTGAGTTTGAATTACTGGTGCTTTAAACATCATGTTTCCTCTTTTACCTTTTTGAATTTAAGTTATCCCAGTTCCTTTGATAGCAATTCTCAGATTGAAGTTTTAGCTTCAGTGGGCTAGTATTTCATGACAGAGCAGAGAAAATGAATTCTTGGAATTTAAGCCCAGTATTGCAAATGGAGTAAATCTGACCTGAAAAACATGGTATAGGAAGAAGGAGGCATTCAGCTATTTCTAGAATTACTTTCTACATCAGGAAAATACTTTCAGGTACACCTGGTACGAATATTGCTTATATCACATAATTACTGGGGTTTTTTAAAGGTTTAATAATGTAGTATTGAACCTAAGTTTTCAGACTCGTCCTTTTGCCTTAAGTGTAAAGTTGCTCAGAAGAGTTTTTTATTGCCAATTATCATTTTGCAGGATTCATTTTGTCAAGGTACGGGGTTTTTTGTATCCTTTTATCATGAAAGACACTTCATTAGGCATGCTGAAAGTATAATTATGCTTGATCACCTACTTCTTACACCCCTGAATTGATCTTGCCATAGTGCAGATATTCATTTGTGTATCTACTTAACTTGTTTGTGTGCTTGCTTAAGTTTCGTGCCCTTACTAGATGTAAACTAGCATTGAAACATACAGATAAATGAGAGGTATCTAACTATGTGTTAGTCAGCACTCTTCAGGTCTAATTATCAGTGTTATTTGTAAATATGTTTACATGTCCTCCAGTCAACCTGTGTTTCTTTTGCAATTTTTATTTCTTTTATCTGCCCTTGCATGGTAGTACTTCCCTTTTAAGCTGTATGGAAGAAGACAAAAACATGTCCAGAACTGACAGAGCCATAAAGAATTTCAGGCTGGACAACTGACAAAAGTGTTATTACAGCACTTAGATAAGCTCCCAGCTTAAAACTTGAGGTTAAAATACTGCATGAGTATGAACATTGCTGTTGTCAATCCTGATTAGGAAATGGGATGTCCCAAGAATTTTGTGTTGCTTGAAGTGAATAAAAAAGGTGAATATAGGTGAATTAGGGGCTTTTGTTTTGGGTATTTGTTCACCAAGAAGAATTTCTGAACAGTTTTAGATTCTGTGGGCATTGACTCGTTGGCTGGTGTAGTGTAAACATGCTTAGGTGGTGTCACAGCTCCTGATGGGATGTCAAAAGCATTCAAATTTGCCTGGAGAGTGTTAGAAAGGCTTAAGAGTTTATTTTATGATACTATGGAAAAGGTGCAACTTAACCAGGTTGACTTTCTTTTTCTTTTTGGTGTTGTAAATCTGTAAGTTGGGGTGGTGGTCTTTGGTGTTGTGACCCCGGAAGTGTACCTAGTATTTGGCTCATGGGGTGATTGTATGATCAGACAGGCTAAAAAGCTGCACACCTCCACCAAACTTCAGAAACGCAGCAGTGAAGCAATTGTATGCTTAGCAGAGGACGTTGGCCGTAGCACCTTTTGTTTTCCTCTTTTAGAGAGATGCTCTTAGTCAGCAGCTTGCTGCTGGTCAGAGCCATCATTTCAGCTAATGGAAGGAGCCACCTACATGCGGAACACATTTCTCAGATATGCCTTTTGTCCTAGTCTGCTTTCCTTACAGCTCTAAGAAGGTTTTCTAGTTGATGTGTGTGCACTGAAAAAGGCCCCTATGTGCTCATCTCTCCCTTTTCTACACTTCTGATACAATACCAGTTTGTTTGTGAAACTAAACAGCTCTTCTTCATGGGTCAGGCTAAGTGCTTTGTGATAAAGGTATGCATTATTCGTATACACAGCTCATACTTTAAATGTGTTTTCTGACCTGGCTTTCTGTTCATGTGACGTAGAGAATACACCACGGAATTCGTGACAGCCATGATTTTTTTTTCTCTCAAACAAAAAACAAAATCTGGTGAAAATTTTCTAATCTGGTGCTTGTTACCATGGCAGCCGGAAATAAGGCTTTGTGTGTGTTTGTACTATAAGCTGACCTGAGATGCTAACGTCAGCAAAAGTATGTTAAATTACTTTGCTTCCATCCTCCCTCTCTTCCAGCCTTCCCATGCCTAACACTTACTTTTGGGTAGTGTCTAATTGTACCTCTGAGTAACAGGAGTGTTGCACATATCCTTCAACTTCAGTTTTTTGAATCCTAAGTGAATGGGATCCATGAGTTACCAGTTACGAGTCATTGTAGTGATTACATGAAATGCTGCTTCAAATGCCTCGTTGATACGCTGGACTTTAGCTGGTCTCAAAGAGAAAATGTCACACATGGTTTTGGGTTTGGGTTTTTTGGTTTTGTTTTTTTTTTGTAGTGTGGGATCTGTTATGGCTATGCCAAAAATCTGTTGATGTAATTTCTGTTGCCAGTGCTTTGAATCAGGGAGGGGGAAAAACTGAAAATAAAAACATATGTCATAGAATTTAGGATTTAGATCTAAATGCCAGCTTCTTATGATGGCCATAGGCATTATCTGCCTGTAGAAAAAAATTACACCCACCACCTCAAGTTATTGTGATGTGCATGTTTTTCAATCATGATATGGTATTAGCAGATTAAGGGTTATTCTCTACTTTTCATGTTCACTTTAGAGCCATAGAAAGAGACTTGGCAAAACAGTCCCTTGTAAAGACTAGAGAGCGGTGATTATGTTCTTTCTGTTCATAATAAATGCATCATACTGTTTTTAACTACTTTCAGCTCTTCAAAAACAACCAAAACTGATAGCAATTAATTATCTTGAGCTGCAGGAAAGTAATTGTTCTACTAATAATTACTGCAGATCATTTTCTTTCTATCTGATATTTGGAAACTGTTTTCTGGTTTATACTGTTCCTTTGAATAGAAATTGGCTTCAGGAGAAAGAGATAAGAGTACTGTGTGGGGTCCAACTGTGTAGTAGTAAAGTAAAGCTTACAAAGGTCTAAAGTAATTGCCAGGTTGTTAAATTGGAAAATACTCTTTGAATGTAACAAAAAAAAAAAAAGAAATAATAATACAGGTATGTAGTATTCTGCAGCTCCTGAGAATATGTACAATTCTGAACTATTTATCTTTTCTATGTAGTGCTATGGGTGGTGTTACAATTTTTTGCTCTTTCTGATTTACTTCTGTCCATTCTATTTAACAACATAGTCAGGAATAGTTAGTTACCATTCAGGACTGACTCCAGAAAGTCAGCTATCCATTTAGATTTGATCATAATTCCATAGAGTTGAGAGCACAGATGATGTACTTACAAGTATACTTGGCAATTTTTCCTCAGGGATGGGGATGCCTTAAAAAATACAAGAGAATTAACAAAACTAAATAAAGCTTTGAATCTTGAAAAGCAGCCATTGAGAGTCAGCCACCTAATTCAAAGGAAATGCAAAGTGTGGTAGTAATATTCAGAGCTATAAGGACTTGTATGTCAGCGATGTTTTATGTTCTGAAACTGCTTTTGATTTGATGCTACAAGCAAGCAAGCTTTTTTAGGTATGTGAGCACTCTTCTGTATACTAACTTTAGTTTCTGCAGCTTCCTTCGCTCTATTCCCGCTTGATTCCCTTGAAACCTTGGGAAATTTGTATCTCATCGCCAACTGTGTTCTTAAAATGCGGGTCTTCTTTCTCCGTTCTTGCTTAACTGCAGACTATAGATCTTACATTTTGTATTTCTTGCTCACATAAGTGATCTCCAAATGAATCTATCCCACCACTTCTTTTTTTTTTCCTAGAATTGAGCAACAAATTTCATATTTGTCATGTATTAAATGGTTTAATATTTAGACATTAATTAGAAATACTGTTACAGTTTCACTTTGAGATTTCAGCTTTAAAAGCCCTACTCTTCCTTTGCAAGATACTATTACTGGGAAGAACTATGCTATTACATATATATTTAGTGAGCACACTGAATACCGCTAACAGAATCACTACTGAATATAGGCTTGGTTTTTTAATGTGATACAGTGGTATATCTTCTTTCTTGCAATATTTTAATTTAAATTATAGTCTGACATAAATATTGTGGCTGACTGATACCTTTCCTTCTATCTTAGTATTCCTAATTATCACAAAAACATAGTAACAAATTGCATTGAGTTTTGTAGTTCATATTTTATTGACTACTTTACCAATGCCATGGTCAGACTTTGAACTTTTTTCCATTGGATTCTTTACAGTTCAAATACCTTTTCATTTTTTTGAAATCTGAACAAATGTGATGTTTTTATACAAAGGGAGAGACTTAGATTTTTGGATGCCACTATTTTGTCCCTTGTCTTTGTGTCAATTGGAGGGATTTTTCTTTTCTAATTATTAGTATTTTTGTTTACTTATTTTTTTAACTGGTTATACCTGAAGACTGACACTCTGGAAGTAGCATCTGGAAATTTTCCTACAGATGCTCAGATGTTATTAGTGATCAAATATAATTATCCAGGTTTTCTTACGCATTTTAGTTGATATTGTTCAGAACACCTTTGTCTTCATTATTGGGGCCAGGATGTTTGCAGGAACTATTTCTTTTAAAAATAGTCTCTCCACCCTGTTCACCTCACTAGAATAATTTATATCTGGATACAGTATTGGACTAAGGTTGAACTTTTTTTTTCCTGAACAGATATGAGATGTCTTGTTGGTTTTATTTACTGGTGGTGTCTAAATTTTTTAACTGAAAAAAATAATCAGGAGAACATGCAAAATGTAAAGAGGAAATAACTCTGTGCAGAGGCCCAAGAAAGAAGAAAGAGATGACTAAAACTGAAGGGGGGAGGATTGCACAGTTAACATGTGGTTAGCTTGTACTTTTAAGTAAGTAGAAATAACAATGTCATGAAAGTGAGTAATCCCTTTACAGGCTGTCCAAAAGATGTTGACAATATATGGAGATAACAGAAGAGTGGGAAGGATCAAATAGAAAGAATAATTTGGAAGAAAATATGATGAGCTTTCTATGACATGTAAAGATACATTTTAAATCTGGTAAATATAATGGGGAAGTATGAAAATGTAGATAAAACAGAAGTCCTAACTTGTGGGGAGTTAAGGGAAAAGGGATATAAAAAGATCTGGCAGGTACCATCTAAAGGAAAAAAACAAGCAGAAGAAAAACTTGATTGAGATTTTACTGCTTAATAATGGAAGGAGACACATACAGAAGGGTGACTTGCTTCATGGATATACAAATCCAAGAAAATAAACTTCCAAATTATTAAACAATATAGATAAGCAGAGAAAAAAGTTGGAAACAAGAAGGGAGATGAGCAATCTGCAGATGCTACATTGGAAATGAGGAGATGAGAAAGACCCTGGAAGGAAATGTTCCATAAGGTACGGAGTATCTAATGGACTTGAGTCTTACAGTTGATCTGAGGATTATCTGGGGCTTTCCTGCAGTTAAAGTGTGTACGCTGTTACATCCCTCTGTGGATTCTCTAGTTTCTAATGAGGTTTGGATCTGGGCTGCATTCTTGTCAGGTCCATTAGTGGGATTACAGTCCTCTGCATGCTTGTTCATTTTCATGAAACTTGGAGGTTTAATATATTGGAGGCACGTCTCCTCTGCCAGATTACTAGGGGGATAGACTCAGGCAGATGAAATCTCTTAGTGCATCAAGTCTCGTCTCTGCTGGAAAGAGAGGGAGAGGGAGACAACTAATTTGCCTTAGATCCTTATCACAGAACCCTTTTTAAGTACTCAGCGATGGGTATTTCAAAGTAACTATTGGTTGATGTAAATTGTGAAATGAAGCTGTGACAATGTTGATGTAGGCACCCCAAGCCTTCTAGGTTGGAAAGTAGAAACAAGCATAAAACTATTTAGGAGCTATGGTAAGTTGTGTTTTGGTTGAAAAAATCAAAATCTATGACTGTGAGTGTTACAAAATCACTAGGTTAAATTATTATTTACTTAAGTGATACAGAGAACTTACTCTAGAAAATAAACTTTATACACTGTAATATTTCTAGCAGAGATTGTGCATGGGGAAGTTAAGATGAAACATGCAGAAATTTTCTATTCTTGTATCATAGGGTCATGCACCCATAATAAAGAAAAAATATGGTGTGGGAGTGGAAGAGAGAAAGAAAGATGTAAATATTTCATTGTAATGGAGTAAATGCACACAATAATGCAATTAATATAGTGGAATGACATAAAATTTACCTTGTAAGTGAATGAACTAACAGAATGGTGGAAGATCCACACCAAGAAAAACCTTAATTGTTGGCAAAACAGATGTATAGGATAGAATAAAAGGTAGGCAATTAAAACAAGTAGAACAGGAAGTACCTCACAAAGACAGACTAGAAAGCAGTGTGAAGAACTGCTCACGTAAATCTCTGGGAGCAAAAATTGGGTCAGCGTACTTTGAGCAAGTGCAGGATTGCATTCTTAGTTCAGTCTAGACAGCTGGAGGCCATTCTAGACTCCAACCAATTAAACAAATTAAGTATGAGACATAGGATGCAAAGATTTAAGCTAATTATGAAAAGAAATGGATGAAGCAGGTTGTATAGACAGAATTTCTTCATTGCGTCTCATCCATTGAACCTCACAGTGTGGTTGTTACTTCCAGCAAGCTCTTCTGTGGTTATTTTGCTTAAATGACACATCTAGTTCGATCTGCCATCTGAAAGATAACAGGCTGCCCGTCTCAAGTGTGTGGGAAGCAGTTACTACGTTGAAGGTGTGAAGCAGACACATGAATATTAGTTAGCAGCGTGCAGAGTAGAATCCAACCTTGCACAGGTGCTTTGTGTATTATTCTACAAAAGCACAGGTTTGTTTTCCTTCAGAGGAACTCTCTTTGAGAAAATCTGCAATTTATCTTTTCAGCAGTTTTGCTAATTACATAGGTGAGGCATCTATGGCAGAAGCTGAGAGAGCAAATTAACTTCAACCTCTAACCAGCACAAGAGTACTGAGATGAGAGTAATTTAAGAAGTGAGGGATTACAAAATAATATCCTAAAGCAATCCTTCTAAATATTCTAGAACCTTACATACTAGCTTTCTTGATCAGATGTGGCAGTGTCTTAAGATCTGATCCTATCATACAGTACTTTGTATGTAGAGTTTTGTAAAGGATGTCTTCATTTTTCCCGTCATTATTTGCCACATCAATGACTTTTGTTGTAAGTCTGAACAGTCTATTTTAATTGAAAGTTTAATTTAAAATATAATGTGGGATTGTCATTTAAATGAAATATAACAATTGGGGATTAATGTTAGATGAAAGGGAGTTTAAAGGGAAAGAATCTAACTGGATGCAATCCAAACATTTTAAAAAGAAAAAAGTTAATTAGGGACAATGAACATGAATTTGTGAGAAGGCCAGCCTGCTTAGGATGTTGAGATGGCAAACAAAGAAAATTGAGTGGATGTTTATTTTGACTTCCAAAAAGAATGTTAGAAATTAATCACATCCAATACCGTTGGCTAAGGTAAGAAATCCTGTTGCCAATGTAATACGGTTTGTTAAATAGAAAACTGGCTTACAACGTTAAGCAAACCATAGCAATAGAATATAACAATTATTTTAATAGTCAGAAATTACTAGTGCTTACTGCAGGGAACAATTGTGGGTCATCTTAACTTATAAACATACAAAAGTTTCCATTATTGCATCACTGTGGTTATGAATTCAGGAAATGAAAACGATATGATTTATAAAGTAAGGTTACTTGGCTGCATTATACTTCATGTGTTTGTTACAGCGTTCGAACAGACTTTTAGTACTGTTGATTCAGTGGACAAATCTGATTTCAAATATTCCTTTCCTGCAAAACATTCCTCCAGAGAGTTTGAAGAAGTTCTTTTTTCTTAGGGGAACTCTCCTGGCATCAAAATCCAACAGGAATAGAGAGCTACAGGCTTGTTGCTGTCATAATCCTATCAACATGAGTTTTTTCCTTTTAAGATGGTCTGAGCAGTCTGTCACTGTATTTTGGAGGACTGGTTGATGCACAAAAGTAAGTTGGCTGGCAGAAGCTCAATCAAAAAAAAAGAAAGAAAATACTGGTTCTAGTTTAAGGAAAACTACCAGAAAATTTGGTGAAGCATTCATGAGCTACGAATCCTGCTAAATTCCTAGCTGTTGGCAATGATCAAGTAGCATCAATGGCCAAAAAACATTTTTCCATCTGTATTTTTGTAGGAAACTGAGAGTAGAGCACTGTTTAGTGCAGACTTCTTTTGTCTGCTTATGATTAGATATTTGCAACATGCATTGTACTGAACTGTATTTTAACCTGCCTTCATAATCCAAAGCTGGTAAGGAACATCGTAGCCTCCTTATTTAGGTGGCTCCATCTCCAACAACCCTTTTCATTTAATACAACAGGTGAGTTTTTCTTGTCGTTGCATGACTCTGGAAACCAGGGTGTGAAAATAAAATCAACAAATATCCTGAGACTCACGATAGAATTCTGAGTTAATAATGCTGTTGGTGTTCTTGGAGTGGTATTTAAAATATTGACTTTGGCCTGTGGAACACCTGAAGGCTTGGAACTTGTCTAGGCAGTTTATTCTAGCAGTGAGCAACGGGGGAACTCAAACAAAAGATCTCCATTTAAAGGAAAGCAGTGACTGGCAATGTTCCATCAATATTGCACTTCAGTTTTCTCATTGGCTCTATTTTTATCTTACTGAGTTTGTGGCTGGAATTAGAAGAGCTTGTAGAGATTTTGTGGACCTCAGGGTTTTTTTTCCTACAACCGCACTGAGAGTTGTATGCCGTTAGCAATTCTGAATCTGCTTTCATACTGGATCTGCAGAAAATTTCTACAGATTGGAAACTTTTTGTATGTGTTTGCTCAGATTCGTGGTTTGTCATAAATTTATTTTGGAAATAAAGATCTTAGCGTTAGCGCAGGTAGCTGTAAAACAAGGTTGTATTTAATGGATTGTTGTGAACTGCAGAGAGCACAGTGTGGTTGAATGGAATCTCAGCTCAAGAGGTTCACGCTTATTGCTCAAATGTCCAATTAGTATTGAAATACACACCTAAGAAGAAGTGTTGGACCATTCAAATAAGTGTCACTCAAGTTCAGATCAAAAATAACATGTATTACCTGATACAACTTTTGGAAAATAACTAACAGTTTGAAAATGTAATCTTCTGCCGTGTTAGAGCTGAGACACAGTTACAACTTTAAAAGAAATTATAAAGAAATAATTACTTGTAGCTGTAAATAGTCCTGGCTTATGAGGGTAGTTGACATTGTGCTTCCCTCAGAGGAGCTCAAGCATTGAAAGAAGTGTGTAACAGTGGGTAAGTCTTTTTTCAAAATCCATAATACGTGTCCTCCAAGTCCTGTAACTACACACTTGGGTATCTTCTGCAAGTCTTTTGAGATCTTGAAAGTCTTTCACCCTTTTAGCTGAATCAGACTGCAGGCCCCAAAAAAGGCGTGTGCTGGAGAAAAGCATGCCTATGTGCCAGCTTGAATAGCCTCACTCACAGGGTGTCACCAAGTACACGCCAAATTTTCTAATAATAAAAAGAATTGTAGATACAGCAAACAAGAGAGAGTTCAACTGTATTATGTCAAGTGATCTAGATATCCAGGCCAGTGTATAGCAAATTGCAGCTTCATTAGACATTCATTATGTAAAGGCTTGCGGCATAAAGCAGAAGAGCTATAAGGTGTGGTTAAGTTACACTTAAAGGGTGCAAGCTTCTTTGTGGTGGTATTTAATCTGCTGACTGCTCGTAGCCAAATAGACTTTTGCGTATTGCTTCTACTCTTGGCATTAAATTAAATATTGAAGTCAACAACTTGTTGCTACTTATATCTCTCATGAGCAGCTATCTAAGTGACAAGCAGACATTGCTTCTGGGTGAGAGTGGGAGGACGGAAAATAGCTCACTGTTGCAGTATGTGGAAAAGCAATCCAAAAGAGATTTGAAGGTCTACTATATGCCAGCAACACTTTTTTTTTATTATTATTTTAACGAAGAGGTTAGTTAGGAAATGAAGAATACCACTTAAGCGTATTATTTCACTTGCTGTGCAATCACAGTAAGATGAAACATGGCACAGACAAAGTGAGTTGAGGTTTGTAACGTTGGCATTTCTGTCTTCTCTCTGATGCTTCAGCTTTACCTTAAGACTACAGACTTCCTTGGGCAATGATGACAGCAAGGCTTACTCTGAATACCAACGACTGTAACTGCCATTCCTAATTCAGCTAAAGAAAGCATTGTCTTCATAGGTCCAAAGACTTTCTGGTGGTTTTTGTCCCATTTCTAGCAGATCTTGAGCCAGCTTTTTATAGTCAAGTGTTAAGAGTATCTGATTTGAGATACAGCAAAACCCCTTGCTATCAGTTAAGATGAGAAACTATGTCTCTTACTTAATCAAATAAAACGTTCAGAAATGACTGTACTGTCATCTGTAAGTAAATACATGGAAGATTTTGAATAGAAAGGGATCTTCAATGTGATGGTGAGGGAATTAAATACAGAAATAATTTCCCATACTCCATTAAGTGCTTGGGAAAAAAAAAACCAGTTGCAATGGAATACGATCTTGCTACATGTCAGCTCATTCATGGTCATAGTCCATGCCCACTTAGCCTTCAGCAAACACAAAGTAATTTGAATGAGCTTAGTTCTCAGAGGATGTAAACTATCTTGAATTTGTCATGGGTCGGGCTAAATGCGTGAATTGTCAGCATGATGCTCTGAAAGATAGTAACTCTTTGTTCTGCAGTGACTTCTTCCTATGTCGAAGCTTCTGCAATTTTTAAAACTAGACCAGATATCTTGCTTAAAGTTTGGTTCTAGTTCAAGCAATAATAGCTGAGATATGTACAGAAACTCTGTGGATTGTCTGTAAGACCAGAAATTGTCGTAGCTGATGTAACTGTCAGTCTGTCAAATCAATGATTGACATAACTGTCCTTTCTACCTCAGTTACTTTTCCGTCAGAAAGGATTTTAAGGCCAAGTCTAGTTAACATTCTGAGTTTAAGTTTTTAACATTATTTTACTGTCGACGATGCAAGACTTAGATTTACTCCACATATGTTTACATTATAAAACATCTTTCTGAATATTAATTAGTAAATATGACCCTTATCAAACATAGAGCTAGGTACTAGAAAAAGCAACCAGTTCACCTGTAAGAAATTGATTTCTGCATGATTACATGTCCCAATGTTTTTAACCCTGAAGCAATACAAATTTTTAAATTGAAATTGAAGCAGTAAATCTTTCCTTAGAAAGATCCACACAGTACTGCGTGCATCATTACTGAAACCATATTACTTTGAAGCACAGAGAAGCACTTAATTTTTATTTACTATTATGAAGGAAACCCTTTGATTACAGGGAAGAAAAGCTGACAAATACAAAAATATGTCTGTGATTTGGGCGAAGTTCCAGAGACGGGAGAGAGTGATGCTTTTATCTTCAGAGGGTCTTGACTGCTGCATTATTCCATTAATAGCTCCAGTATGGGTAATGTCATACTTTGTGCATTTGCCTCTCTGTCTGGCCTTTGTATAAACTGCAGGGGAAGGTATTTTGATGTTTAACTCTGCTGGGAAATATGGTGGAATAATATGCTGTCTCTTATATGCCTGGATTGCATGGAACACCATGGTAAAGTTCAGTTTTTGGCAAATGTGTTCTTTCAAACTTTTGTTCTTCCCAATTTGAATATTAAACCTGTTGCTTTAAGAATATGACTGAACAAAAGTCATTGCAAGTTACTTATACTTATGAATACTTTCAGCTATATTTTCAACTATTCAAAAGGCTGCAGTGAAACTATTTGACCAGGCAAATTTGAACAGTGCTGGCCAGTCTGAAGGAAAGGTCAGATCCTACCCATATATAGAAGGAACTGAGGAATGAAAGCACATAACTGCGAGCTTCAGTAAAGCCTATGTACTTTGTGATCAAACCCACCATCTACACATGCAATCATTCTATTCTCATTCAGTATTTATTATTAGGTATAGGTTTGCCTGTTGAACACAGAGATGTAATAAGCAAATGCACTATAGTTCCTATTCAGCTGTTTCCTGTCTTAATTTCTGCCAAACAGATGAGTGGAGAATGTCTATGGATATATATATATGGGTTTAAGGCTGAATAAAATCATAATTACTTGTAAATTAATTTTAAAAACAGGTGAAGAAAAAAATCTGTCAGCTAAAATTATTTTACATTATATACTTTAGCTGAAGTGAAAGGATTCCATCTACACACTCTAATTTATGTGTACTAGAGGAGGATAAATCACAGGACCTGGAACTTACGTGTCATTGGCCATGCCAGGATTTTGGAATGCTCTGCAGATGTTAATGTAAAAATATAGCCTACCTAACCTTGCCTTCCAAAAACAAAGATAAATGAGATTACTGTGTAACTCAATGAACTTCAGTCTGATCTCATTGCATTGATTCTCAGCCATATGCTTCGTGGTGATACAAAGGGTTTAGAAAGAACATTGCTGAAACATGCCACTGTCTCCTTCCAGTACATGAAAAGCTATTCTGTTTAGCCGAGGATTATACATTTACGTTTTTATTATACCATACCATTTTCGGCAAAGGTGTATTCTCCACAAGTTCTAATAACAAGTTTGTTCATACGGCTTTGAGTTTTCAAATGATTTGATGAATGTAAGTAATTCCTAATTCTGAAAGGTACATCAAAATAAGAGGTATCTGCATGTTACAGGCAGGGAAATAAAATTTCTAGTTACCTTTGCTGGTAATAGGATAACCAAGCAAAATTAGCTCATCCAAAACACTTCACAGTGGCACAGCAAACAAGGGTTAAATCTACAGAACTGATAACCAGTCTTTTAAAATAGGGAGTCCTCACTAATTCCATATCCTGAAGGGTGCTCCTCAAAAATCAAGGTGGTCGTTCTAGTAATTCCTAATTGAGCTCTTAAATTCAAAAATTTATTTTGTAGTATAGTAGGATCTTGTTTTATGCAGGTATCTCTTCATGGTGTGATTTGGAAAAATCATTCTGGAGGGAGAGAATGCTTGTAATTCACAAAATCTGTGCTGAAAAAAACATATGGAAATTATGGCAACAGGTTAAAAAGCATGGGAATATGTGAGAGAAAAGATACAGATTCTTAACAACATTTTGAGACTGTATGATAAGAACTGGAGTTTTGCTCAACTACTTGTGTCCACTGGAGCTAGTATCTTGGTCAATGTGTATTTTGTTTTGAGTTAAATCATCCCGAAATAGAAACACTTACGTGCAATAAAAAGGACGTACGTTCCTGGTCGCTCTTATTTTTGGCATGTTAATGGGACTTTTTGTTTCCTTCTGTCAGTGCATAAGATTAATGTACAAAAAATTCAATAATATCAGAAATCCATCAATGTGGATCAGTCCACTCTTACTATCTTGAACATCTCTATCAGCCACAGATTTTCAGTATCCTTAAGTTTTTATGCCCATGCACTAACCAAAACTAGAAAATAATCAGAACTCAGGGGATGTAGAGTCAAGGAATGTGGCGAGCAATCCTGTGCTTCAGCCTTGTGATGATACCTCCTGCAAAGGGAGCCTTTTGGCCCACACTTACTGAGATCCTAAGTAAAATCACATGGTGCTTTTTTTTTATACCTTAATGTTTATAATCTGGTTGATTCCCAAGCTTATTGTTGGTGAAAACAAGGTAAGATTTAGTCTGGATTCTTACATAATACTTTACATAAATTCCATTTACTTCTGTTATCCATCATGTGAAAATAATGTTCCCATAACTGACCCAAGGCTGAGTGCTAAGAAATCCGATAGCAGCCTGTAAATTTAAAACACTGTGTTTTGTTTTTCTTATTTTATGTATACCCAAAGCAAGAGGAAAAACAAGCAGGAAGTTTGGGAGGTCTGAACTTTGCTGGCTGCCAAGGGTGTGTTGTGTGCATGATTTCCTCCACTTTGGTTTGTAGCTCAGCTGTAGATATCTTTTGGTAGCTTTGAGTGATGTTTAAACTATTTATGGTCTTTCGCACTATGCTGAACATCCTGCACTCAGAAAGCTTCTGGAACTCAACTCCAACAGGCAGCTGTCTAGAGTACAGGGTTAAAGCACATACTTCTATTGTTTTTAACCAAAGTAGCATTAATAATATAAGGCAGAATAGTATGTGATAGAAACGTAGAAGCTGCCACACTAAGCATGTGGCAGCCTAATTATTAGTGGTTTATACCGGAAGAATGTTTCCTCCTTCCCTGCAAAAGCACTCATAAATGAACTGCACCCTATCACAATATCACTTCTTTTGGTTCAACCTTGCAATCTTCCCCTGAAGCACAGGGATTTTTGTACTTCTTGATGCTTTAACCTCCCAGTCCTTCTGGAATTTTTATGATTAAATTTTGTTGGTAGAAATCTGCAATTAGCCTCCATGGATTAATATTTTCACTAATTATTTTTAATTTTTCTATAATTTTTATTTCATTACATCATATGGGTGGTTTGCTCCCTTGTTTAAAAAGACAGACCTTTAATGCCATTCCATTCTTTCAGGTTTTGGCTTATTTTTCCTCTTAAAATTTTGAAAACTGAAGTTGCAAACTATGATTCCCAGCTCTGTTTCATTATACTGATGTTTGTCCTTAGTTATATTAGAGTGTGAGAGAAAAGTAGCCACTCAGGAACATTTGCTACATGGTGTTGCTTTGGTTAAGTTTTTGCTCTTTTATTGTTAATCAAAACTGTACTCCCCTCCTACCATCTAGCATAATCTTCTTGTAGTTTTGTAATGGTTTCTTTTAATTTATATTCAAATACTGCACAGGAATCACAGAATCACAAGGGTTGGAAGGGACCTCAGGAGATCATCTAGTCCAACCCCCCTGCTAGAGCAGGGCCACTTAGAGCATATTACACAGGACTTCGTCCAGGCGGGCTTTGAACATCTCCAGAG